>JAAEAF010004228.1:0-54394 GCA_011037195.1 Triatoma infestans
GTAAAAGCGCACTTCCGGTTTACTAATTTTCTCGAAACTCGAAATTTCAGCCATCTATTTATTTCTAACTAATTATGTTTGGATGATAGAATTGTATAATGAACTAGGATAGCACTTTGATGAAAATCTAACCCCACCCCTCCCCTAAAAGTGCTCTTAAAAGAAATTTCCCAGAGAAATGTTTTAGATAAAAGTTGTAGATCTTTGCATGTTTAGTTTATATACGAAATTTCAAAAAAATCGTCAGAGCCATTTTTGAGAAAATTACGAAAAAGTGAATAAATCATTTAGTAAAGTGTAAGTACGCACTTTCCGTTATGCCGATTTTTTTCAAACTCGGAATTCACAACATTTAATTCTAATTCCATATTTAGATGGCATAAATTGTCTAATACACTGAAATACACTATTAGAGTTAAAACCTACCCCCCCCAGTCCCCCAAAAGATGAGTGCCCTTCATGCTTTTTTTCCGGAGAAATGTTTTCAAATAAACCAGTTGTAACTCTTTGATGTGTGGGTTGATGTTTAATGGTTAATATCAACTCGATCGGAGCCATTTTTGAGAAAATCGCAAAAAAGTAAAAAATCCAACTAGTAAAGTGGTACTTCCGGTTGAGAAATTTTTACAGATAACGTACAGTCAGATCCCATGGTGACCTCTAAACGGAATATCAAATTTCAACTTTCTACGATTTTTCGTTTTTGAGCTATGCTGTTCACATACATACATACACACACACGGACACGACACACACACACAGACCATTTGCTAAAAACCACTTTTTTGGACCCAGGTGACCTCAAAACGGATATTTCCGGTGAAAACTCGATATCGAAAATTTGACACGATTACAATACTACTAGGAGTAAGAGAAAGTAAAAATCAATATTTCATTAAATTAATTTACTTTGCCTGAAATAATTAAAGTATATGTGTAATTTGCGATCATATTAAATCCAAAACTAATGAATGTTTAAATCGTATGTTCACTATAATATTTTCTAATAAAATTACTCGTATTGAACATCCCTGATAGTTTATAATTTTCAAAGCTATGTTAAGCATTAAAACACGTCTTCTCAAACTTCCTATATGGCGCTATAACACCCATTATAGATAATTTTATAGTTTCTTGACCTCTACAGACAAATCCTCCTCATTCATTGTACGCTAACAGGAAAAATTCAAATAACACCTCTTTTGATCTTCTTTCATATTATAATTTCTTTTCCTCAGTGACCTTATGATACTATTTATCTCTGTCTTTATTATTTTGTTTAGGTTCTTATATTGTATAGAATCTCAAGGATGCACATAAGGTTGCTAAATGATTTTCAACTATACTTTCTTCAAGTAGGGTGGGTGGGGCTTGTTGTTACAGGGGCATGTTGTTATAGTGTAATTTTTAAAAAATCTGCTGAGAGAACCACTTCCTAAGTGGTCCAAGTTGAGAGATATGCGAATGTTGTTTGTTGTAACCAGTTCCCGCTAAGATTCTGCTGCATATGGCAGCATGTGTGGCTTTTCTCGAAATATCATAGTGAAAGCTACATTTTATTATTGAAACCAAAAGCCTGATCTGAAAACTACAAAAGGTAAGGCTTTCATACTTATGGTGTTAATTCCTTCATCTTTAACAATAATTTCAATCCAATATGGTTCCACTAGTATTCTTTGATCTATGTGTTTACGGATTAATTAGTGAAATAGCGTCAGTGGGGTTACCTTGTTACATTTGGTTGGAGCATGTTGTGTACAGTGTCTAACAACTTGCCCCACTAACATATTTTTAAATCAAATCATGGCAGATTTTAAAAGAAATGAAACCAAATACAAGAAAAACAGAGAAAGTTGGCAATTTTAACAAAAAGAAAATCTATCTCCAAAGCTGCGAATAAGAATAAAAAAAAAAAATTTGCCATCATCAAGTTCCGGCGAAGAAGATGAGGATTGGCTGGGCCTGAAATGTCTAAAACCATAGTCGCAATCAAAAGGTGGAGACAATTGTGTGCAGAATGCATGCAGTGCAAAAGATGGGCCCATTCAAAATGTGTTAAAAAAGGAGCGCAAGAGTTGTTGTGGTGGTTGTTTCCGCAGACGCTCGAAAGCATCAGAGACTTTTCCGTGAGAGCCTGCTTCATTTTGGGGACCGCGACCGGTTTTGGGCGTTCCCCAGCTTTCAGATGCTTTTTCACTCCTGGTCCTCGAAATACTTATCATATTGGGAGTAATCCTGGAGGTGTGTAAAAACCTGAATTTGCTCTGTGCAAGGCTGTGTTTTCACACTGTCTGAACACGTATCCGAAGATGGCTAACCCGAACCCCCGGCGATGACCACAAAATGAAGCAGGCTTACCACGGAAAAATTCTCTGATGAGTCCAAGTATCTTTCTACAATTGTAACTTGGACTTAGTGACAGTGAATAGAAAGAGAATGAATGTTCAAGTATTTAAGTTTGCAATAATCCATGTTTAGATCATAATCAAGCTGCTATTATTATTAAAATAATAAGATCTGATAATTTGTTTATTGAACATATTTCAGTTTTATTTCCTTAAAATAAACACCCAAACATGTATTTTATACATTATAACAACAACTTATCCTCCGCACGTAACAACAAGCCCAGCGAAGGGCACGCTGTTACAGTATGCGCATTTTAATATTATTTGAATTTACTTAAATGCTACTAAATTTTGAAAAATCTCAAAAAAATATATAATTAGTAGAAATAAATGAGACAACAAATTAATCAATTTTAAACAATTTTGAGTGCAACATACAGCAATTAATAAATGTTAACTGAAATTTGTACAACAAGCTCCACCCTCCCCTAATATGTCTACAATTAGTTTGTGATTAGAACAGAAACATTTAGTCTTATCTAATTCAAAGATGGTAAGAGCTAAGGAAAAGTGGATCATTTTCTTTTAGACACGAAAGCCAGTAATACTTTAGTGGCTTTCGGGAAAATGCGCAAACACTATACCGTTCCTGGTATTCGTTTTTTTTTTCTGTGGAAATTCTAACAAATACCCCTCTCTCAGGGCATCTGGTTGGATCTCTTACTGATTACTGTGGTTTAAAGAGACACTTCCACGTAGTGGGGATTGTAATAGGATTCGAAGAGAGGGATCCAAAACAGAGAGAGAGAGAGAGAGAGGATCACTCTCTAGTTTAGGCCAGACTGGAATGGGAGCAACTGTTTAAATACAGCTGTGACAGCCATAGGAGGGAGTCTACCGACAGTCTTGCAACAGAGTTCATACAGTAGTCACAGCGCGTCAGCAACCTTTCTCTTTCTCACCCTTAAATCTCTCACTACCATTTTATATATTTTAGTGTAAAGTCCAGGCAGTTACTTTTATATTGTACAGTATTCAGCTTTACTTCTAGTTTATTTATCTATCTAACCTAACTTCTCTTCTTCAGAAACCTATTATAGGGGTCATGGCCAGATCCCTTTTATAGAGTCTTTGAGACTGAAGAAGAAACACTCATCCATCTAAGGACACATTACTTGAGTTGTGAGGAATTTAGGTTCAAGACTTTTGATCAGAACAGGATGTCTATGGCTTAGGCTATTTCCCTTTAAGGATATGGCCCGACTTGTTAGGACTGCGGTGAATCTTAGATGGGTTAGACTCGGGTCTGGATTTTTATTCTAGAACCGGTTTGTTGTTGTTTTTCTTTGGGCAGAATGAGGCTTTGAATAGCGTAGGGTTTGGTCCCTTCCTATTGACGAATAATAATATATGTGTGCATATAATATATGAAGTTAAAAGACAATCCTCATGTTCGAGACAATCCTTTAGTTAATATTGCATTTCCGGTTTAATGGATTTTAACCACAATCTAATTTAACCACCGTAATGGTGATACTTGAACGAAATATCTATTTTAAACTTTATGCAAATTTTTTTGAAACGCTTTGTTCCTATACAAATAGATTTTCGGCTTAAACATTTTTTTTTTTTTTGCCTTTAAGCGACTTTGCAACCAGTATTTTCTAGGCGAACTCAATTTTACAAACAATAAAATTGAATTCTGATTTAATAAAAAAAAAAATTCGATTTTATATAAACACAAATAAAGTAAATAAAATGAATGTTATTATTTAGATGAAAATTGTTTGAACCTTGTGTTTTGATTATTGTGCAAAGGACACACCTTGATCTTCACAATGAACTCCTAGTCGGACATTATGTTCACTTTGTTTATTCACCTTCAGATATTTTTTTTTTTTAAACAATTTTGCAGATAATTTAATTTATAAATAGTTGCAATCCTCGCATGCTTCTTCAATAGTATTTACTAGTAGCTATATAATCAATCTATGCGAATAATTTTTCGCCTCTCCTAAAATCGTAACTAATTTAATAATTCGTTGAAAGAAGATTTTTTTAATTGATTGCGTTTTTTTTTTTATTGCTACACCAGCGATTCTTACGCTATAAGTAACAACGATCACACAGTAACCACTTAAGCATGCCCGCATACACTCGCGCACATGCAAACTCCGAGGGGAGAAGCTACCCAGCGGTAACACTCCCTATACGCAAAGCTAATTGCTCCTGTCACTTGCGGAGAGAAAATCACGAGGCCATTGGCGTTTTAAACGCCTTGGTGGGTTATCTGGAATAGTGAGGGATGCTAAACGACGGACTAAAGGATTAGAATGGGATTGCAGGGATTGATGGAATTTTTTATATCGGGTTCGGGCAACTAGACTGACAAAAGGAATTTCAATGTCTCTATGGATGGTTAGATTGGAAACATAGAAGGGGGCATCTACGATTGTACGAAGGATTTTAGATTGAAGGGATTATAGTCTATGGAGATTGGAACGTTTAGTTGAACCCCATAGTTCAATACCGTACGTCCAGATTGGTTTCAATATAGAGTTATATATCAGTCTTTTGTTGTCTAGAGAGAGATTAGATCTATTGTCAAGTAGTCTTTTCAATAGCCGATAGCGTCTGTTAAGTTCAATTCTTTTCAATCATGTATTGGATTCCAGTTAAGTCTCTTGTCTATGAACAACCCAAGATAGCGGACGACATTAGTGGGTTTGAGTTATAGTAGATTGGGGGGAGAGTGATACGGCGGAGGGTGAATGTGATGTTTTGGGATTTACTTTCATTCAGTTTAATTTTCCATTTTTTGAACCATAATTCTAGGGAAATGAGGTGGGCTTATAGATTTCTGTGTGATATTACTGGATCACTATCAGAGGAGAGAATAGCTGTGTCATCTGCCTAGGTGAGGAGAATGGTATCAGGATGGGTGGGAATATCCGCTGTATATATGGAGTCAGGATTGGGCCAAGGATACTACCTTGCGGAACGCCTGCTTTGGCTTTTCGGATAGGAGAGAGAGATGCACCGATTTGTACTCGAAAGTATCGGTCGGACAAATAGGAGTTTAGGATAAGATATAAGGTGAATGGAAGGATGCCCTTAAGTTTCCAGAGCAGACCCGGGTGCCACACCCGGTCGAAGGCTTGTTGCACATCAAAAAAGACACCCGAGCACACTTTTTCTTCTCAAGGGAGGATGAGATGGCGTCTACAATGCGATGACACTGTTGTATTGTAGAATGGTGATGTCTGAACCCAAACTGGTGATTCAGGATAATTCTGGAGGTTTCAATTTATAGGGAGGATGTGTTTAAGGAGGAGTTTTACCAGTATTTTTGCAGTTTAAAATCGTATTTTTATTCAAACAATTGTACGGTTACAAATATATTTGTCTTTTAAATTATACGAAAAATCTATTGATTTATATTTTCGACCTTGGTATCCGTAAAAAGATGGAAATAATATTAATTTTATTAATTTTCTATTTAACACAAGTATAGCACAAAAATAAAGTGTTTAAAATAAAGGTATTATAATAAATAAACATATATTATCATTTTTTATGATCCATGAGTTTAATAGTAATAAAAGTTATTATACATTTATATATTTATTTTATTTTATTTTTATGTCATTTATTTATTTATTTATTTTTTTTTTTTAAGAATATGTAACTGGTACATTCCTGCATAAATATTAATGATGTAAATATTCTATTTACAGATCGGAATGAGCGTTAACATTAATTTTTTAAATAATTAAATTATATTGGAGAAGAGTGTGAGAAACTTTAACACTATTTATTTCCTAGTAGGTTTCAATTTTTATAAAGTGGTTTTGTTAAGTTAATAGGTTTGAAGCCCCCATAATTAAGATGTGTTTAAATACTTCAAAGTAACCAATAATATTTTTTGTATATTTACAATCATCATTCATTAAGCAAATAGCCAAAAAAAACAACAAAATAACTATAAATTAAAGGATATCTATTGTTGAATAGTTTCGAAAAAGTATTAAAAAAAAAATTAATCTCAAAATAAAATTCACCTTTACCCAGTTTTTACTCAGTACTCTATGCACTTCATCAGAACAGTAAACAATACACTTAAACTACATACACTCTACACTTTACAGGCAAGGATAAACACAGTTACACAAGGTTTCTGTCCCTAGTTAAGTGGCATAAGCCAAGGGATTTCTCATTCCCCAATAAGCGGCTTCCGACAGGTCAATGCAAGTGGCGACAAGAAACAACAACTGCGTATTGTTAGCCTGATAGCCTTCAGTTAGGGTTAAGTTCTTCACTCACAACGTGTTACATATGTATTCATCGGATATATGTATTCTTCACTAACAAGATTCCCTTCCTTTTACTTTTGAGTAGATAAGTTTAATTAGTAAAAATGTGAAAAAAAATGTAATCAATAACGAAATTCACTAATTCTTTTCGTGATTAGAGACGGAGGTGGTAGTATCCCCTTATAGAGGTACTCGATTTGGGTTCAAAATGAATCCAGTTTTAGCCATTCTTATCATTAGGTACGCCCGCAAAGTGTATCTGTTGCTTGCAGTTACTTGCACTTCGTCAAATACAACTTAAAGTATATACACTTGACCCTTTACAGGCAAGGACAAACGTATTATACGAACTAGGATCTCCTTACCTAGTTAACTGGAATAAGCCAAGGGAGAAGGAAGGGATTAGCTCAATGGTAGCGCGCTGGACTAGCAACGCGGAGGTCCCGGGCTCGAACCTAGCATGCTTCCCTTAGATTTTCTCTTCCTAGGAGCCTCTACGACTCACTGCCCCGATTAAAATGGGTATGATGAAGGAGAGAAAATAGTTTTGTTTTAGATTAATAAACTAGATATGGCTGAACACTGTATAGTGTAAAAAGTAAAAAGTGACACTGACTACCTGGACATTACACTAAAATAGTACAGTATGGTAGAGTGGTAAAGAGTAAGGTAGATGACACGTTGTGACTGCCGAGTGAACTCTGCTATATCTCCCGTCGCTGTATTTCAGCAGTTCCGGGTTGTGGTCTGTAGCCAGAGAACATTGCTCAGAGGCCGGTAGAGGACTGAGAAATCTCCAGGGGGGGAAGCACAATAGATATTTCCGGTTGCAGTGCAAAATCCCCTGTATCAATCTAAATCAAAATCTACCCAGTTTCTGCTTACATAACAAGTTTAGCGGTTTAGTTCGCTTCAATCTCACCAGGTAGTGGAATCAGAATTTAGGAATATCTCTGAACTCGAATGTAATTTTGCTCACTTTCTAATAAATTACTCTTTTTATCACGGATTAATATTATGAGATAACATTAACATACTGTTGTCTTAGTAATTTTTATTTTTATTTTTAATTCAAGACGCGTCAACATTTATGGTCATTGGTGTCTGGAGACTTCTCAGTGCACTGCCGGCCTTCGGACAGTGTTCTCTCGTTACAGACAACACTGTCCATCACCGGACTGTCCAGCTGTAGAAGCTCCTAGGAAGAAAAAAACTAAGGGACCCTTAAACTCGAACCCTGGTCCTCCGCGTGGGAATCCAGTACGCTAACTACTTAACTATTCCCTTCCCTGGTAAACATTTGTAGACACCAATTTAAGGGTACATTTTTTTAAGGAAGTAAAATCATGCCTACAACAAAATCCTTTATTATAACAGAAATAAAATGACAGCCAAAAATTATGTTAATTATTTATTATTGTTATTTCAGTTTTATTAGCGTGGGAATTTATATTCAAAATAAATAAATAAAAAAAATTAGAGCATACTCTTGCGTTTATTTTATAAAATAGTCATCCAAACAAAATCAATAATTCATAAAAATACTACATAGAATGGGCGTATATTTGTATTAATTTCTTAATCAATAATACAATCAATTTGTTTGAGTTTTGATGTCGGCAATATAAGAAAACAAAAAATGTTAACATAATATAAAACTTCTGTTCTAGTTTAATTACATTTAAAAAATGTATTAATTTATTGACAAGTTATTACAAACAATAGTTAATTATTAATTGTTACAAGAAATTAAACATCAAAAAATTATAATCTGAAAAAACCTACATATCTATGAAATATTATATTTATATTGAAATTGTAATTATAAATTATCCCAAAAAATAAATTTAGTTAATTAAATCTAAAAATAAATTATAGTGAACTTCAAAAATAAATAAATTGTACCAGGATATCCGTATTAGTTGGGACCAGTCCCGGATTTGAATTGACAGTTTTAAATTCCCGAATAGTAAACAATAAAAATAAATAAATAAATAAATATATAACTATAAATATATGTCCTTGTTAAAGAAAACTCCTGCACATTAAGATAAGAATAGTTTGCATTTATTTCACAATGCACTTTATGGTGCATTAAAGTGGAGAAGATCTTAACCTAATCTGATATATATAGATTTTTTAATATGAGTTGTTGATCTTTTAATTTTTCTATAATACTGTTATATTTTTATCTGAAAATCAGTAAGAAATTTCTTTTTAATTCAATATTTAATTGTTACTATTATTATTATTATTATTTGTCAGCGGGAAGGGACAAAACCCTACGCTATCCAAAGCCCCATTGGGCCTATATAGCTACCCGAAGAAAAACAATAAGAAACTGGGTCTAGAAAAAAATATCCAGACCCGGATCTAATCCATTTAAGATTCACCGCAGTCCGAATAAATTGGACAATAACCTTAAGGGAAATAGCCTAAGCTCTTTCATAGACATCCTGCTCCGACCATGGACACCCAAGTGTGTCCAGTCACTATTCCTACCAAGGTCCTCAAACCCGTCCTACTAAGAGACAGGAGATACTCCGAAATTCTCTGCTTACCTGCCTTTATAAATCTTTTAGCTTGGAGGCACCCCTGCGTGTCCCCCCAGCGTTTCTCCAAAGCTCTCGTCTCCCAAAGTCTAATCTGTTTGTCGCGAAACGTCTTTGTAACGGCCAGGGTGGTTCAGGACCACAAAATGGTAATGATGATCCCTCCCTGGCCAGCCGATCCGCCCTCTCATTGCCCTCTATTCCCGCATGTCCGGGTATCCAATAGAGATGCACCTTACCCCTCCGAGCCAAAGCGTTGAGCTTCCTCCGACATTCTCCCACTAATTTCGAACTCCACCAAGGCTTACTCAAAGCCCGTAGTGCGGCTTGGCTATCCGAGAAAATCCGCACTTCCTTGAACTCTCCCTGCCACTCCCCCACCAGGTGGCAGCATTCAATGATGCCCACCACCTCAGACTGAAAAACAGTGGCCAAGCCACCCAAGGCCACCGAACTCTCTTTATCCAGTTCCTGAAACCAGGCTCCCGCCTCCGACAGGCCAGTACCCTCCTGCCTAGAGCCATCTGAATAGCAACGAATAATGCCGCTGCCCGACTCCGTTGGCCTCGTAAGGTTATCATCTCCTATACTGCCAATCGTAATCTCATAATCTCTCTCAAATTCCCATTTCTTGCTCGTCTCATCAAGTTTGGATTAAACTGTACAAAATAACATACCCATAAACTGAATTTTTCACATATGTAGACATGATACCTTTGCAAGGACACTACTGTACTCTGAAGTACCAACTTATTTTACGTGGAATACATCAACAAGAAAATTTCAGCGTCGTAAACAAGGTAGAGCAGTACAAGGACACCTAAATTTATATTCCACAGATGCATTGGGTCGTCTGTATACTGTACATCCAAATAACGCAGAATGCTTTTACCTAAGATTATTATTGATCAATGTTCGTGGACCAACATCTTTCCAAGAATTAAAAACAGTCAATGGCCATGTGTGTGCTACATTTCGTGAGGCTTGCCAGAAATTAAATCTCTTAGAAAACGATGCTCATTGGGATATTTCACTCGCTGATGCTTCTAATACTGCTCAACCACAGCAGATACGTACACTATTTTCCATCATACTAACTACATGTTTTCCGGCTAATCCAAAGGATCTTTGGGAAAAATATAAAGACTATATGAGTGAAGACATTTTACATCGCATGCGTAGAATAAATGCTAATCCTAACATTCAATTTACATCAAATATATACAATGAAGCATTGATTTTAATTGAGGATGTATGTTTGACAATAGCCAACACATCACTGACAGAATTGGGAATGATTGCTCCAAATAGATCTGGTAGTGACATTTTCGATCATGATATACAACGAGAAACGCACTTCGATGTTAATGAATTACAAACATTTGTTCGAATTAATCTGCCGAAATTGGTATTAGAACACGAACAGCATATGACACAATTATACATGCAATATCTAACAAGAGTTGTGGTTTACATTTCTTAGATGCACCTGGAGGCAGTGGCAAAACTTTTCTTATTTCACTTATTCTGGCAACTATAAGATCACAAAATAATATTGCACTTGCTATTGCATCATCTGGTATTGCAGCAACTCTTTTGGACGGTGGTCGAACAGCACATTCAGCATTGAAATTGCCATTAAATATGCTGGTAATTGAAACTCCAACATGTAATATTAACAAATATTCTGGGATGGGAAAAGTACTAAGATCATGTCAGCTTATAATATGGGATGAATGCACCATGGCACACAATAAATCATTGAAAGCACTCAATCGCACATTAAAAGATTTGCGAGGAAATGAGTAGCTCTTTGGTGGTGCACTCATTTTGCTAGCTGGTGATTTTCGACAAACTCTACCAGTTATACCACGTTCATCGCCTGCAGATGAATTGAATGCATGTCTCAAATCATCAGTGTTATGGCGGTATGTGGAGAAAATATCTTTAAAGACCAATATGCGTGTTCAATTACAGCAAGATGAATCTTCTGAACGATTTGCAAAACAATTGTTAGATATTGGGAATGGAAACATGGAAATGGACGAATCCACACACTGTATTACGTTACCAGAAAGCTTTTGTCACATTGTAAAATCCACTGATGAATTGATTGCCAAAGTTTTTCCAAATTTATCGCAGAATTATAAAAATAATCAATGGATTAGTGAGCGTGCTATATTGGCAGCCAAAAACATTGATGTGAATTTAATAAACTGCACAATTCAAAATGAAATACCTGATTAAGAAACAACATATAAATCCATAGATACTGGTGTCAATCACGATGACTCAGTTAATTATCCAATCAATTTTTAAATTCATTGGATCTACCAAGAATACCACCGCATATTTTATCTTTGAAAATTGGTTCTCCCAATCATCCTTCTACGAAATATAAATCCACCGCGACTATGCAATGGGACTAGGCTATCAGTAAAAAAATTCATGAATAACATAATTGAGGCAACCATTTTAAATGGAAAACACCAAGGGGAACATGTACTACTAGCACGCATTCCCATGATACCAACGGATACTCCATTTGAATTCAAACGTCTACAGTTTCCTGTACGACTAGCCTTTGCAATGACCATTAACAAAGCACAGGGACAATGATTGCAAGTATGTGGATTAAATTTGATAAATCCATGCTTCTCACATGGACAACTGTACGTTGGGTGTTCACGAGTTGGAAACCCATCAAATTTATTTGTTCTTGCACCAGATAGGAAAACTAAAAAAATGTTGTATATTTACAAGCACTACAAAGATATAGTTCACCATCAATCATCATCATTCATTATATGATGATATTTAATAATTACAAATTTATTGTTCAATTGAAATTCGTTTGCAATATTGTTTAATATCACAAGTAAAGAAGCATGTTTATTCTACCATCAACTATGCGGAACTTTATCTTAGACAAATAAATGTGCGGACAGATATGGCGTTTGAGTTCAAACGAATTCAATTTCTAATACACCCTGAAGTTCGCTATGACTATCAATAAAGCGCAAAGACAATCTTTGCAAGTGTGCGGTTTGAATTTAGAACACGAATGCTTCTCTCATGGGCAATTATCTGTCGCATGCTCCACAGTCGATCATCCTTTATGTTTAGCAGGAAACGGACATACAAAAATATGCAGTCCATTCACTAGCTACACAATAACAAGAGACTTATAGTTAACAACATTTTTTCTTTCTTTCCTTTCAGATCACAGCAACGCAAAGTAGGGTATTAACTTGAATGGTTTGTTTTCTTGCTGAATTTATGTTAACTATAATACTTCTATTTACTTCCCTAATAATTAAAATCAGATTGAGCCACAGCGAAGCGTGACCGTGTTCAGCTAGTATCAAATAAATATTAATTCTTATTAATACGTTACGACAGATATGAATGTAAAAAAAAAATAAAAACATTTATTTTATTAATTATCTGAAAGAAAAAAAAATGTCAAACAAACAGAAACAACATTACAACGAGATAATCATTAATGAATGATTCCTTCTAAGAAAAAAATACAGTAGCCATTGGAGTCATAACATCTGGTATTCATAATACTGTAAATATTTACATGATAATAAATAATATACCATGTCTTTTTGTCATTTATTTCATTATTTATTTATAGTTTTTAAGTACTTTATTTATTTATTTTTTTCTTTATTCTAAACAATAAATATTAATATTTTTACACATTTATGGTATTATTCGACATTATTAAATGTAATAATTATACAAATGAAATAATTGGATTTAATTCGTTGTTTATTTCATATCATAATATGGAGTAATAATAGCGAAATATCCGTGAGGAAATGTTAAATATTTTTTCTAACACTATAATAGTAGATAATTAAATGTTGTTTACAAAAATATGAAGTAATATCTATTGCAGGATTCTTTTGGATAAAGATATAAAATGTTAATTACATGTTAAATAGAACTTTGCTACTAACTTTGGTGGTAGGCTGAACGGGTGTGGTTAATCTATTTAATGTAATTAAAAAAAAACCTGACATTATACACGCGATTTTCTCTTATCTCAACTGTGCCCAACCTAACTTCTCTCTTTTCCTCTCCTATTTGTGTCCTTTCCTAAACACATCTTCTTCCTTATAAGAATCCCAGATGTTCCATTTTTCTGTTTTTACATATCCCCAATTTTAATTATTTGTATACAGAAGTATCTATCGATATATTTCGAACGATTTTGTTTTATTTAGATGTGTGAAAGCAACTAGAGCTTTATGATCTCTTAGCGATCTTTTATTTTAATTTTACTTTTTTTTAGGGAAAGGTCTAAGGTGACCCACCGGAAACTTCTCAATGCATTGAACCAACTGTGGAAACTTCTAAGAAGAGAAAATCTAAGAGCAGGACTCTAGGACTCGAAACCAGGAATCCCTGCTACCACTGAGCTAATCTCAACGTTTAAAGCTATTGTTCGTAGATATAATACAAATATTTCTTATAATTTTTACTTTCTCTTACTACTAGTAAATGGTGTCAAATTTTCGATATCGAATTTTCACCGGAAATATCCGTTTTGAGGTCCCCTGAGTCCAAAAAAGTAGTTTGTTTTTAGCAAATGGTGTGTGCGCGCGCTGGTGTGTATGTGAACAGCATAGCTCAAAAACGAAAAAAAACGTAGAAAGTTGAAACTTGATATTCCGTTTAGATATCACCATGGGATCTTACAGTACGTTATTTGTCAAAATTCCTCAACCGGAAATAACACTTTACTAGTTAATTTTTTTATTTTTACAATTTTCTCAAAAATGGCTCCGGCGATTTTCTTTTTAAACTTGGTATATCAACTACACATACAAAGAGCTACAACTTTTATTTAAAGTGTTTCTCTGGGAAAATTCATTTAAGTGCAGTTATAGGGGTGAGGTGGAGTTAGGTTTTTATCTACAGTGCTATTTCAGCTTATTAGACAATTCTTTCATCTAAATAATGTTAATTAGAATTAAATATTTTGTTGAAATTCCGAGTTTGGAAAAAATCGGATGACCGGAAGTGCGTTTACTTTAGCACTTTTCTCAATGATTTTTTCACTTTTTCGGGATATTCTCAAAAATGGCTCAGACGATTTTCTTGAAACTACGTATGTACACTAAACATACAAGGATCTACAAGTTTTATTTAAAAAATTTCTCTGGGAAAATTCTTTTAAGGGCATTTTTGGGGGAGGGGTTTGGTTGTGTTTTTCTCTAAAGTGCTATCATAGTTGATTATACAATTCTATCATCCAAACAAAATTAATTAGAAATAAATAGGTGTCCGAAATTCCGACTTCAAGAAAACTAGTAAACCGGAAGTGCACTTTAACTGAACAGTTTTTCAGTTTTCGACGAATTTCATTAAATTTAGTACACAAATTATAAAATTTGTCAATTATAATTTTGAGAACTGGAGTAAGAGAAAGTTGTGTGAGTGTTTCGCACCAGATTTTTTTTTTTTAGATAGTGTGACATCTATTTGGGAGTAACATTTGACAAAACTACTCAATTTAGTACAGCATGTCGTAACTATTTTAAACAAATCTGCTCTAGAAAAATTCAGCAGTTTATTATGAAAAAGTAAATCGCATTTTTTTTGGCCGACTAAAGTGCATCTATATTTTACTTTATTGGGGAAGTTATTAATTTTTTTATGTGAAATATGGGCAGTGAATTATCAAATATCTCAAAAAACAAAGGGGCGAATCAGATCAATTCCTGATTAGTTTGTCGGAATAGAGCCGTTAAGAGTTCATACAAAGTGAAGCTGTATAAAAGTCACATTAGGCTGATTAATAAGGATTCATAGCTATGGATAAATAAAGTTTTCCCCACAACTCTAGATTAGTAGCATTAGAAAATGATTTCAATTTCCCTTAAACTGATTCTTAAAAAAAAAAAAAAAATACTTTATTTTCAGAACAGAAATTATAATTTGTTTCTATAATTTTCATACGTAACTTTCAAACAAAACTTAAAAAACTTAGCTACCTCAGAGATATTTTCCGTGATAGTCTGCTTCTTTTTCTGAACATCGACCAGTTTTGGGCATACGCCTATTATCAGGATGTTTTTTGTCAAAACAGTGTGATAACATAGATTTATATAAGAGTGTATCAACTAAATTTGCTCTGTGTAAGTCTATACTATCACATGACAAGCGCGCTATTCTTCAAGAGGATTCTACTTATATTGGGAGGCTATTTGCTTTTTTGAAAGAAATAAATGTCTATACAAAAATCTAAGTTAGTTTTTAGGTTAAGCAAACGTGGGTGAAGAAATACCACCCACTTAGGTTAGTCGACTTAAAAAGGGAAAGGAATATTGAGTATACTTTCCCCTTATGTGAATGTTTAGTATGAATGCATTTATGGGCGAAAATGTATTTATTGGCGTGAATGAATTTATTGGCGCGAATATATTTACTAGAGTGAATGTATTTATTAGCGAGAATGTTAGAATGTATGTTAAGTTTAGGTTTTTTAACAGGGATTGAAAGAAATTTTATAAAAGTATTTCAACCCCATTAGGTTTGGATCATTTTAGGATTAATTCATTTATAGCAGGAATATTTGCTAAATGTACTGCACGCCTCAGATATTTTGTAGAGAAAAATAGCCTTCTTAGAATAAATCATACAATCAGAAGCTATTGATATAAGTAAAATGTAGTAAGAAATAAGTCATTAACACGTTATAATGTAGTATATAAGGGAAAAGACACTTTTAGCAGGCTATCAAAGACACAAAAAGAAGCAGGTGTAGGGAGATGTTGGTTGTTGATGATGAAAGATAAACACCTTAAGATTTGGTTTAAGATATATAATTGATATATATATGTATATGACTGTATACCAAAGACTTTACACTTTAGAGTTTAGAACTTAACTGAACTGACAGACTGACGTGGCTAAACGATATGTACGGAGTGTGAATTCAGAATGATGCCTGACGTGTAAGACTGAATTGAACAGAATGATCTCTGACTGTCTCTCTCGTATATATATAATATAATATATACACGTTCGAGACTAAAGAATCGTAAAGGCCGAGTAAGCCCATCGATCCCTCTCTGTGCTAGAGTGGGCGGTGTCTCTCCCTGTCTCGACTTCCGGAAAGAAGGGAATCTCATCAAAAGGCGGTGCAATAGAAGTGGAAATGAGGTGGTAATGGTCAGAATTGGGGTCTCAAGTGGTGGGAATCACCTAAGGCCAAACGTACACTAACTAACATCAAAAGGAAGGGAAAAAAAAAAGAAGGAAACGGGAGAACAATACAGGCTGCATAAGCTTATCCGAATTGTGACGGAAGTAATTATAGCCGATAGAACAAGCAAAAAAATGAGAAGCAAGCCCCTGAGAGGTGTTCAATTCGACTCTAGGGTAGAGTGTGGTACATATATAAAAAAGGGCACATATTCCCATAATAACCCGTCATATTGTCAATATCATATAATAACGCGATCTCACGCACGTTATGACTAGTCTCCATTGAAATGTGGTGAAGACTATTTTCTTTTATTTTAAATTCTTCATCAATAAATCAAATCATGATAATCGCTCAAATAAGACTTTCTAGTTAAGAAAATTCCCTAAATACGTTACAACAGCAATAAATAGATATTCCACTTTCCTGGTTTCAGGTTATATGTATCATATCTTTGTCTTAGCTATGTTTTTCAAGCTCTTATGGAAAAATATTTAAAATATTTTCGCACCGTGTCTGACTTGGAAATAATGGATTTGTTTTCAAATATGGCTATTGATTAATATTAAATAGCGCATTTTGTTTGTGTTTGTTTGTTTCCCGGGCATTAAATATAAATTCACATTTAATACAGCTTTACGCTCAAAATATAGAGAATGAATAAAAGAAAAATGAGAAAATAAATAAACAAATAAAGAATGATAAATAAATAGAATAAAATAAAATATAGGTGCAAAAAAGAAATGAAAATAATACTACAACATAAATTGTATTTATAATAAATGTTTATCCATTATTATTAATTATTCATATTCTGTAATACTATTACTAATATTTATATTATAATTTTATTATTGATAATTTAGTTAGAGGCGTATACAAGTTATGTTTATTTACTATAAATTTATAGAATGAGTATGAGCAATATTTTATTTTATTTTATTTTTTTTTATATTATAGCACAATGTACTTAATAGTTTTCTTAACATTTATAACTCCCTATTATGACTGTCTGCTCTAAAAAATAGAAAAATAAAATAAACACAATTTTAGATTAGAGGTATATAGTAACGCAGGAATGAATGGATTTGTATGAAAGTAACTTATTTGCGTGAACGAGGATTGAGTGATGTAGGTTTATGTAGGTTAGATGTATATAGTTACAAAAGAATGAATGCATTTGTATGAAAGTAATTTATTTGCGTGAAAGAGGATTGAGTGATGTAGGTTTATGTAGATTAGATAGGCCGGGATTGTAGGAATATCGAGTACTACAATCCCACTAGATGGTAAGTGATAGAATAAGATTTATAATTAGATTTAGATATAGGTATGAAAGATACGTGTGAATGAGTGTAGGGGGGAGTCCATACCGGCCAGGGGTGGCAATTTTTGGTCGTGTAGGAAGCCTTTCCTGCACTATTTTAACTCGGGAGCCACTGACTCTTGGAGGGTGGGTCTGAGCCGGGATTGGCAACCCCGGCACCTGTATGAATGTGAGAGTGATTGCTGTGTAAATATTGTACAGAATTTTAGCTGAGCATTAAAGGGGCGGGAGGAGGAGTAAGCCACCTGTATAAGTAGATTACTTATATATATTACAATGGTATATTTGTGGGAAAAAGTATTTATTGGTGACGTAATAGTTGTGATGGATTTAGTAAGAGTGTATTAGACATCATTGTTCATAGCGCGTTGTAAATAACTGAACATCGAAATGGACATGGACAGAGTGATATGGAAGATAAAGTGTATGGCTAAAGACCAGAGCAGTCGATGCCATAAAAATTATTAAAAAAAAAAAAATTATAATCAATTCGATAGTCGCATTCGATCTGCATTTGTTTGATCCTACGTTTAGTTATTAGATCAACGATCCAGATCAGGCGAGAAGCGGATCAATGGGGTGATGTGGCTAGTGCAGAATTTTTTTATGACCTCGACATTGACAAAGGGTATCTGACCCAGCTGGCAGAATGAATTATCTTGGATTCTTAGGAATCCTGCATGGAAACACTTATAATGTTTTTTTGAAAACTCGGTTTATTAAAATAGATTCATTTAAATGTCCTATTTATTGAATTTGTGTATCATTCTCTTTTTTTCTAATTGTTCTTGTTTGTATTATTTATTTTAGTTTCGTAACGTTTATGTCTTGAGTTAATATTGTCTCATGAAGATTGATCAGTAATGTGTTCTTTTTAGCAGTTCAATGGAATTAAGCATCCACATCGACTTGGTTTATCGCTCCAGAAAAAGCAAGTAATATAAACATCTTCCACTCATTACCGCTATTATCTTCCAAACTTTTAACTAGTTTGAAGTTCACTCATGTCTGAGGCCAAATGCTTTTATCTTGCTTCACTTTTCTAAGTTTTCGAAGGCATATCTTAAACCGTTTACCTACTTCTTTCATCTTTCTTATATATCGTATCTAAGGTACTTACATTTGACTTTTTTACCTGTGGTAGATTTGCGAGGGAAAGAATTAGAGATAATTTAGGAGAGTAAGAAATAATCTTGTAGATGCTCTGAACACTGTATAATGAATTAAATATACGATAACTGCAAGGACTTTACACCGTTGGACGATATTGAGAATAAGGTAAACGAGAGAATAGGTAATAGAGTTCTTAAGAGAACTTATAGACACAAATCTGACTTATGTATAGTTGTGACACAAGTGTACTGTGTACTGGTCTGACGAAATGCATGGAATAAGCTGTGCGTCGCTACTCCCCAAGTAACTGCATGAAACAGATACCCCTAGCAGGCAGCAAAAGTTGTAACTCTGATGGAATCATCTCCGAATAAAATCATCTTCTCGAGACATTAATAGTATAGAAATTCATTTTACTAGCCGAAATTGCAAAGAAAGTAGCTGCAGGTGAGGTTGAAAGTGGTTAGCTAGGTAAAGTTATGGGAGCGAATCAGATGAATATCTAGCAACATGACTTGGTGGGCGTTTCGGTATGATGTTTAATTGATAAAGAAACAAGTGACAGGATTCATTGCCGTTAATCGAGATTTCCTTAACCGTAGAGATTTATTAAATATAATAAGTCTCTCTTTCTCTGCTATGGATCCTCTCTTTGGATCCTATTACATTAAAGAAAGCAAAGATTTGTGTCTATAAGTTGACCTTCCTTCCTATGATCCACAATGCATTGGAGCCATGGATAATTAATAAAGATGCAATAAATAATCATTAGAATCGTTAAGGTTCCGAAAATCAAGAATCTGAATCATTAGTTACTCCCTAAGTAGGCCAAAATAAGGAGGTAGAATTCCATAGAAATAGTGGCGACATAGCCCTACAGAAGTACAGTTTTAGAAGTTTTATGGTTTCTTTATAGGCTGTATACTTTGTTCCATTTATGTAGAAATGGAGTTACCCATTTGGAAGCAGATAGCTAGGGTCTAACTCACGTGACAGCCTAACATATAATTAACATAATGAAATATATCTAAGCATTAGCATTAACCAATAAAACCACAGGTGCACCACATTTTTAAAATTTTTTTAAAAAATTTAATAATTGAACAACATTAAGGAATATAGCCAAGTACATACGCATTCCATCTCTGAGATAGATTATATCATATCAACATACAACAGTATATCAATACAAAAAAAATATAACTCATACTTTAATAAAATTTTAACATCCATAATCTTGAACCACCATAAAACGCATACAAAGATAATGTACTGTACTGTTCAAATTTATAATGTATGTGAACCTTTGATAATGGCATGTACAATGCCGAAACGTAAGGAAAGGACAAAATGTTAAATATTAATATCTAAATAAAAAGAAATTTTAAAGGCTGCAATCTGGTTCATAGTTTTTATTATAAAAACACAAAATTTCTATATAAAAGTTTTAGAAGAATTATCGACACCAGTCAGCCAACATCATTCTATGTACTTTCTAATACTCAGCCATTGTACATAGAACTCTCTTAACTATTCTCTCGTTACCTTATTCACAAACACTGTATACAAAATTAGGGTCTTCATCTTTAGTTAATTGGCGTAAGCCAAGGGAGAAGGAAAGGATTAGCTCAGTGGTAGCGTGCTGGGACTCTTCCTAGAAGCCTTTACAGCTCATAGCCCCCGAGATGGGCAGGTTGTCTATTGTTAAAGAGCACTGCTCGGAGGCCGGCAGTGCACTGAGAAATCTTCGCGGGGCACAAATAGATCTTTGAGGTCAAAGTGCAATAATCCTCTATAACAATCTAACCACTTTAGCTAACATGTTCCTCGTTCATTTCCGTACAGGCCACATGTCCGGGGAACCCACTGCACTACAAAGGTCATAATCACCCAATAACAACTTTTGAATTAGCTAAAACGTTAATCTTTCAACTTAGTTTTGATTGAAAACTTTGAAACAGACAGAAAATTGTTATTATTGAATATAAATAATTAGTAGATTTTGTAAAAAAAATTACACACAAAACTGTGTACTATATGTGCAATAAAGAAACTATAAAAGAACTAAAAATTCTAATAATAAAATTATAATATAAAACAATAATTGATTTATTATCTGAAAACAAGTTGTCAAAAAAAAAAGTAAATAGAAGTTACATACATTTTTAAAATTTTTATTTTTATTTATTTATTTTTTTTAAAACTCAGTTACTATTACGAGATAGAGCAATTTATTGCAAGTAAAAACAAGAAATAACTACGAGGTTAAATTATGCCCTTGGAAACTATAAAAATATGCAACATATTCCTGATTTGACCTTAATAATTTCAGATTATTTATCTGAATCTTACGTACATTAGTTTTTTATTATTATTATCATTATTTTTTTTTTCATGTATTTTATTGTATTAGAATAAATGGTTTCTTAGTTCGGTCATTTTTTTTTCTTTTTTTTTTTTAAATCTCTATATGATAAATTTAAAAAAATTTATTTAAAGAAATTGATCGATCGAATTTATAATAATTTATGTCATTAATATTCATTGATATATCAGCTTTATCTAATGTATTTTATTAATTAAATTCTTGATTAGTTCTCATATAAACGATGATCAAATCCTTGTTTTTCAATGCAAGAAAGTTTCAGATAAGCCATTGCTTTATTCATTTCGGACAAGTTTATGGGCTATTGAAACGAAAGGAAGTGGATGAACCGGAGGTCATGTTAGAAATGAACAACCATGTTAGGTTGTTTGGTGAAATTGTTTGAGAGTGTTTATTACGAAAAAGTTGACACTCTAGGTGATGACTTGATTGTGTTTTTTATGATTTGCAGAAAGACATGTAGATGTAATAGTATCCAAATAGAGTATTCGTAGCAGAGAAAGAGAGACAAAAATGACAGGACCACTCTGTCGGACTAGAGTAGGAAAAACCACATAAATACAGCGACGGGAGACAGATAGAGGACAGTTCATACAACTGAGGTCACTCGCCAGTCACTACGTGTCGTTACCCTTTACCACTCTACCAAACTCTACCATTTTTAAGTGTAAAGTCCAAGCAGTCACTAATCACTAATTATATTATACAGTGCTATCGACCAATTAGCCTACTAAACTCTCTCTCAAAAATATTTGAGAAAATAATCTATAGACGACTGTTAAAACATCTGACTGACACAAACGCAATTCCACCACATCAAATTAAGAGAATTACAGAATACATAGTACACAACTTTGAAAAAAGGAAACATACTGCAGCAATATTTCTAGACGTAGCCGCTGCATTCGACACAGTTTGGCACTCAGGACTACTCTACAAACTCAGACACACAAACGCACCTGACTACATTTCTCAAATCATAGGATCCTTTTTAAGGGACAGAACATTTCAGGTAAGAGTCAACAACACATATAGTACTAGACGCCAAATTCTCGCGGGACTACCGCAAGGTGCAATCATCAGTCCCATACTCTTTAACCTTTACTGTTCGGACATACCTGAACCAACTTCAGCTACTTTAGCCACATACGCAGATGACACAATGATAGCCTCAACTAACGACAACATTGACCAAAGCATCACTGACTTACAAACAACTATAGACATCATTACAAAATGGTTCCAAAAATGGAAGCTACGTCTCAACATCACTAAAACAGAAGCAAAAATTTTTTCTCTTCGGAGATTTCAAAATGAAGACCTTCGGCGACTAAAACTAAACAACCAGGAAATACCTGGAAACCGAAGGACCAAGGAGTGCGCTATCTTGGTGTAATCCTTGACACCAGACTCACCTGGAGACTACACATTAACAACAAACTACAACAAGCATACAGCCGACTGAAACAGTTATATCCACTCATAAACAGAAACACACCACTCAAACACTCCTGTACAGTACTTCTTTATAAGACGCTTCTCAGACCTCTGTTGACATACGCTTGCCCAGTCTGGATAACTGCCAGCAACACACTGACGAAACGACTTCAGACATTTCAAAACAAAGTACTCCGAATTGCTTTAAGAGCCCCTTGGTTCACCAGAAACACACAAATACACAGAGAACTAGACATTACAGATATTCACACACACATGACTAAATTAACAGACAACTTCTTCCTCACACTTCACACACTATCCTCAACGTCCCACTACAATATAGGGGAACCTACTCACTCTAGAAGACTGAAACCGTGACTCTACCAAGATTTATGAAATAACGTATTTTACCTCTAATCTCTATGTGTAAAGCTCTTGGTGAGCTGGCCCATATTATGATTTGTAAATAAATAAATAAACAAATAAATAATATTATACAGTGTTAACAATATTTGGTTAATTCATTCAAACCAGACCATTTCTCTCCTTCAACAACCCCTGTATCTAATAGTAAGATCTGTAAAAAAACAGAATGTGGAGGGGGGGGAGGACTTTATTGCTCTGTAACAACAAGAATGAGACTCTGGGATGTACAGAAAAGACATACCATCCTCAAGAAATGTGTGAAGTAGCCAAACTTTTTTTGGGAGTTGCAAGATTTTTTTTTAACTTTGTCTCAGCCATGCGATGCTGTTTCTCACTTCAAAAGCACCTCCAAAGTTGTGTTTTTTTTTTTCAATGCCACGAAGTTTAGGATGTGCAAGTCAGAAATTTGGTTTCGAAAATATGTCAGTGACAATTTCCCCTTTTATAATAAAAAAAATCCCAACATTTCTCGCTGCGGTAGAACTTTCAAGCAAAGGGATTTTTTTTTTTTTTTTTGTGAGGTCCTCACAACTCATTCTGTAAATTAACATGAAAAAATAATGAAATCAACAAAAAAATTATTTAATTTCAATGATTTTATTGCATTTCTTTTTACTTTCTCTTACTCCTAGTAAGAGGAAGTATTGTAATCGGGTCAAATTTTCGATATCGAGTTTTCACCGGAAATATCCGTTTTGAGGTCCCCTGAGTCCAAAAAAGTGGTTTTTAGCGAATGGTCTGTGTGTGTGTGTCTGTGTGTGTGTATGTATGTTGAACAGCATAGCTCAAAAACGAAAAATCGTAGAAAGTTCAAACTTGATATTACGTTTAGGTATCCCATGGATCTGACGGTGCGTTATGGGTGTTCAATATTCTCAACCGGAATACGCAACTTTACTAGTTTGTTTTTTTTTACGATTTTTTCAATGTTCTCAAAAATGGCTCCGAAAATTTTTTTTAAAACTTTGGTATATCAACTACACTACGAGAGCTACAAAAAACTTTTATTTGAAACATATTCTCCAGGAAAATTCATTTAAGGGCACTTATGGGGGAGGGGTGGGGTTAGGTTTTCATCTTAATTGCTGTTTCAGTATATTAGACAAGTCTGTCATCTAAATAATGTTAATTAGAATTAAATATGTTGTTGAAATTCCGAGTTTGAAAAAAATAGATAACCGGAAGTGCGTTTTTACTGAAATATAATTTTCAGTTTTCTGGTATTTTCTCGAAAATGGCTCCAACCGATTTTCTTTAAACCAGCGTTTTAACTATACATATAAAGAGCTACAACTTTTATTTGAAACTTTTCCCCTGATAAATTCATTTAAGGGGACTTTTGGGGGAGGGGGGTTATGTTTTCTTTAAAATGCTATCACAGTTGATTATACAATTCTGTCATCCAAATTGAAATAACTAGAAATTAATATAGACCCAAATTCCGAGTTTCAAGGAAATTAGTAAACCGGACAGTTTTACTGGACAGTGTTTTCACTTTTCGACGAATTTCATTAAATTTGGTACACAAACTATAACATTTGTCAATTATAATTTTGAGAACAGTAGTAAGAGAAAGTTGTGTGAGTGTTTCACACCAGATTTTTGTTTGCCTATTTCTCTGTTTTATAAACTAAAATTAAAAGCGGATTTTCTTATTAATTTTGCATAAATATGAGAGTACAAATGCTGATAAAATTTAAAACCTATTTTAGAAACATAAGGGACTTAAAAATCAGATAAAACATCATTAAAACAAAACAATTTTCCAGTTTATTTACAAAAAGCGATAAACAAATATTTCCTATTTATTCAAAACGCTCCTCGACTTAAATGGCGCAAGCGCAGTCGCTGCCCAACATCTGAAGTTGCTAATCGTTGCATGTCTGCTATAATTGCTAAGCAGATTTGGATTGAGTCTTCTCTATGTGCTCCTGGAGTTGGGTTCCTTGTTTTTTTTTTTTTTTTTGAGATATCCCCAAAGAAAGAAATCAAGAGGGCTTAAATCTGGCGATCTGAAAGGTCAGCTTAGCGATCCCTGTCGTCCGATCCAGCGGTTACTGAACATGAGCGGAATGGTTGGAGACAAAACTATTGGCTCATACTTACCGCCACGTACCTTAAATGAGCAAGAATAGGCTAATTTTATTCGCCAAGAGTAACAACAGTTGCTGGAGGATGTGCCATTGAATGTCAGAATAAGAATGTGGTTCCAACAAGATGGTTGTCTGGAGCACTATGCCTTATTGACGAGGAGAGAAGTGAATAAGATGTTCAGTAACACCTAGATCGGGAGACTGGACCTGCAAGCTGGCCTTCCATATCGCCAGATTTAAGCACTTTTGATTTTTTTCTTCGGCGATATCTCAAAGAAAAAATTTATACGAAGGAACCAACAACTCCAGAAGTAAACAGAGAAGACTTAATCCAAACCTCCTTAGCAAATCCAGCAGACATGATACGATTAGCAACTTCATATGTTGGGCAGCGAATACGCTTGTGTCGTTTAAGCCGAGGAGGTCGTTGTGAATAAATAGGAAATATTTGTTTATCGCTTTTTGTAAATAAACTGGAAAATTGTTTTGTTTTAATGATGTTTTACCTGATGTTTAAGTCCCTTATGGTTCTAAAATAGGTTTTAAGTGTTGTCAGCATTTCAACTGTCCTATTTATTAGAAATTAATAAGAAAATCCGCTTTTAAATTCAGTTTATGAAATATAGAAGTAGGAAAAAAACGACAAAAATTGAATCTTTATGGTTGAATATCTCGGCAGCGGTTTGAAATATTGAAGTGAAATTAACGGCATTTTTCTTTCTAATAGTTTTGAATACAGTAGTAAAAAGTGGGGGTCAAAAGAAAATCGCCACTTTCAACCACCGATTTCAGGTGTAAGGCGGCAATAAAATCAAATAACTTTAACACCATCATAAACTAGAACGAAAATACTTCAACAAACGTTATTTTTCCCTTTTTGTACATATCTCGCTACGTTTAAGAGTAGTTCAAATTTGCCCGTTTAAATGGTACAACCTGTATATATATATATATATATATATAATATTATAAATGTGTTGGTTTGGGGTTTTAATAGATAGCTCAAACTGAAAGTCGCAGTGTAGCTCAAACTTGTTATTCTCTTTATTTAATAGCACACGATTTTGGCGCAAAATTAAATCAACCGGAAATGCCGCGTCACTCAATGAATTTTTCATTTCTCTTAATTTCTCGAAAAATGGCTGACTGTCTACCCGGCACACTGTCCTACACGTCTATTAATTTTATTTGGAAACATTTAACCTGGAAAGTTGGTTTTCGTGGGTTCTGAGGGAACGTAGCGTTTTATGCTTTTTTCACTACACTGGCTACACTGCTAACACTGTCCGACACGCTACACTGTCCCTACACTGCTAACTGTCTCACTGGCTACACTGCTAACTGGTCTAAAACCCCAACTGTCCTACACTGCTACACTGTCCTACACTGCCTACACTGTGCTACAGGCTACTGTTACACTGTCTACACTGGCTACACTGGCTACATGTCATACCCTGGCTACCCTGGCTACACAGGCTACACTGTCTCACGGGCTACACTGGCTACACTGGCTACACTGTCTACACTGTCTACACTGGCTACACTGTCTACACTGGCTACACTGTCTACACTGGCTACACTGGCTACACTGTCTACACTGTCTACACTGGCTACACTGTCTACACTGGCTACACTGTCTACACTGTCTACACTGGCTACACTGTCTACACTGGCTACACTGTCTACCCTGGCTACACTGGCTACACTGTCTACACTGGCTACACTGTCTACACTGGCTGCACTGTCTACACACTTGAATACCTATAAATTGTATTTGAAACATTTAACCTGGAAAGTTGGTTTTCGTGGGTTCTGAGGGTACAGTAGCGTTATGCTTTTCACTAAAGTACAACTTCAGTATAATAACTGGTTCTGCCATCTACATAATATTAATAACATTCAAAGCATTGGTAGACTTTCAAATTTGAAGAAATTCACTTAACCATTTGGGCGACTTTATAGAATAGGTTTTTGAGTGTTTTTTTGGGGGTAATTTTCTCGAAAACGACTATAACGATTTCCATTAAACTTGGTATGCTTACTTCACAAATAAAAACGTATTACTTTTTTTTGAAACATTTCTAGAAAAAAAATAAATAAAATATTCTGGTGCGAAATTTGTGTCATTAAATCCAACTTTTATATGTAGTTGGTTCAGTGTTTTAGAGCGCTCTAGTGGGCCACAATATAATCATCACTTCTCTACCTGCCAAGATTAGTATAGGTTAGTACATAGGTATAGGGAGGGTAGCCTTCCACCACCTGTATATTTATGTTAGGATCAATGTGTGAAATTTGAAATTTAATGAAAATTTCTCATTTTATATATAATTGTAGAATAGAATAGAATAAAAACGGGGGGGAACAAGCCTCATTCCACTGCGACCTACAAGACGATGTCTATTGTGGATCCCCTTAAATTATAGCACAACCCCGCTCCTAATCAGTGCTTGCAAAGCTGAGAGCGGCTCCGTCATGAAGCTCATAGCTTCGGGATTGCCTGCCCCCAATTGAAGAAACCTTGTCCTTGCACCGGACTTTCTTCCTCCGCCTTACAGAATCGGGATACCGCGCTATCTGCAAGTTGTAGATGGTGCATGTGTCCGTTCAGCCTACTATGCCCAGTTAGAAGACCCACAATTATCCTTATATCCTTTCGGCTATGGCTTAGTAGATCTCTAGTGAATTTAGGCAAATGTCTCTTGATAAAGAGCTTTGCCTGCCTCTGTCATGGTGTTTTCTCCCACCAAAGCAGACGCTGTCCTTCTTTGATTTGACTAAGACTCCTGGACAAGTCGCAGCAGGGTTCGGGGCTTATAAATGTACACTGCGAACCCTCTCCCCGTTGCCCTCTCCGCCCTTTCATTGCCCAGAAAGCCCGCATGTCCCGGCACCCAGGCGAGTGATAGTTTGTTCCGAGCACCCACCTCGGTTAGGGCAGTTAGGCTATCCCACACCAGTCTTGAGACTACTTGTTGTGAAGAGAGTGCATCCAGGGCTGCCTGAATATCGGAGTATATGGCCAATCTCCTACCCACTATGCCTTGCCTTATAATATACTTAGCACAGAGTTGTAGCGCCACGACTTCAGCCTGAAAGACCGCGGCGTACTTCCCTAGGCTGGCCTTGATCTTAACTTTAGGCCTGCCCCCATAGACTCCGGCTCCGACCCCAGTCGGTGTCTTAGATCCATCTGTATACCTGACAGATTACCGAACAGGGGGGTGCAATATATAATTGTATTAAAAGGAGTAAATTAAATTTAAAAATTTAAAAAACTGGGTGCCTATCGGCCTGGGATCTAAGCTTATGAAGCTTTTATCTCCCCAATTCCCCCCTCCCCAAATTATCCCTCTAATAAATCTACTCCCGTAGTCTACCGGTTTGTCCACAGTATCCTAAAATATCTTTCAGTTGCAACCCTCCCAAGCAATCCTGCGAGAGTGATGCCCTCCCAAATACACGAAATCTGGTACCAGCGAAACGGGGTCACTACTCCCAAGTAACTGCATGCAACAGATACCCCTTGCGGGAAATGCTTACCGTACTCATAATCAAAACTCCCCCCAGCCTACCCCGCCCCAAAAAAAGAAGAAGAAGAGATTTTGGACTGAATTTAGACACGCAAGTATATATGTATAACCCCCACCATCTTTTTATATGACCAGCACATTTAAACGTTTCTAAAAGTGGCATTTTATAGAAAATGTTTTAAATGAAATTGTAATTATTGGATTAAGTGAGAGACGCGTGAGTGTTTCACACCAGATTTTTTTTTGTGGCTGAGTATATATATATATATATAGACCATTTTCGGACTCACGGGACGTCAAAAACTACAGCAGTAAGAGAAAGTATAATCACCTACTTTTAAAATTGTTTTTCCTCCCACTGTTTTATATTGGCAATAATTTACTAAAAACCCCGGGAACCATATTTTAAAATATTACAGTGATTTAATAGTGTTATAAATGATTGTGATGCAGATGTTGCCAGCAGAGTGTGTGTGAAATTGTTTAAAAAAAAAAAGTCCCCGTGTGAGTTCCACTTTGTAAACACTGAACTGGATGTGAATGTCGGGGTATGGTCATGATCGGCCCAATATATATCCACACGATCTGGGAGTATGAGGGATAATAGGTATTTTTGTAACCTGCAACCAGTACGCCTGTCTGCCTGTCTGTATGTATGTGAAACTGAACTTGCGGCTATGAGGACGACAAGCCGTTTATAAATCCAATGGAAAACTCATTCCACAATATTAGCAAAAGTGTGATTTATATAATTATCTGCTCCAATAATATCTGGGCCCAGTAAATACTAAAACTGGATGCCCGACCAGATATGTTGATTATGCAGAACATATTAACTAATTAAATTCTTGGTATTACAGTCTCCTTTTTTTACTGTAGGTAAGACGACAAATGTCTAAACCCAGGTTTAGACTTGTGCGAAGATAAAAAGTGGAATATTTGAGGGCAAACCGAAGAGAAGTACTTAGTAGTTGCAGGCAGTAATGTATCCATATAACATTCGTTAAGCACAATTTTTTCGTACTCAGAGGACCTCAAAACATGTATTTTCCCGTGAAAACTCAACTTCAAAAATTTCATACAATGTATTAATGTTTAATAAGTTCAACATTATTGTTTTAACATTTTTTTTTTGTTTTCGTTATAATTATTCTGCGTTTTACAGTATTATAAATGCTTGTGGTTCCTCATTGTATTGTTTTTTAGATTATAGCCTTGATGAAGACAGGAAACTCTATCGAAACGTTGGCATAATTGAATGTTTCTTTCTTGACCGATCCTCACCAAATTTCTTCATAAAATAATTCACCAACGGTCAACAAATACTTTTATATACAATCACAATACTTCCTGTTACTAGGAGTCAGAGAAAGTAAAAACAGTGTAGTGTGAAACACACACACTAATTTCACTTACTCCTTGTAATAGATTAGACTTTGGGAGACAAGAGTTTTCAAGAAATGCTGGGAGAACACGCAGGGGCTAAAAGATTTATCAAAGGGACTAAGCAGGGGGCTTCAGACTACCTCCTATCCATTAGTAGGATAGCACTGAGGGCCTTGGTGGGTATGGTGACTTGCCACACATGGGTGTCTAGTCATTTTCATAATAAAGAGAGGACGTCTAATTCCATATGTCAGAATTGTGATGATGGAGTTAGAGAAACGGTGTATCACTATTTATGTTAGTGACCCCGTTTCGCTGGTACCAGATTTCGTGTATTTGGGAGGGCATCACTCTTGCAGGATTGCTTGGGAGGGTTGCAACTGAAAGATATTTTAGGATACTGTGGACAAACCGGTAGACTACGGGAGTAGATTTTTAGTTTATTTAAATGAAGGTATGTAATAAATAATTTTATTTTTGACTACACACATACACACACATGTATATTATATAGGGGGTACAACTTAAAATTATTTTCGTCTTAGGGATACGCGATCAAAATTTTGGAGATCACTGATCTAGGACCAGTGCGAGTGGAGTGTAATACCAGAGCTGCTTACTTTGATGCAGACTTTAAGGTAAGTTACCTCCCCTGGCTGATTAATAATTCAAATTGTGTCCAAGTTTTACTTGAAGCAATAATTTCAGTATAACTGTGAATCCTAATAAGAGCTCATGTTATATACTCGGAGCTCTTTCATCGCCTGACCGTTCAGTCTTACTCCCAACTACCTCACACCACTTTCTCACTTCCCCGTCTGCCCGTAACCTCTCTACAAACCCTGATCAAATGAATGCTGGAATACCTTTGCATTAATACCTAACATCAAATCTTAACAGATATTATTAAGTATTTTAGCATTAACTGGAAACATCACACAAAGTCTTTACATATTTCCTTCAATAATTAGATTCTTCTGTATATAAATAATTTTTAGTTTATTACTTCCTCTTACTGTTTTAAGATAAAGTATGGCGGATCAAGTTTTAAATTTTTGAATTGTATGTTCACAGATATACATCTTGCCCTTCGGTTTCACGTAGAGCTTGCATAGCTTCAGCAGTTGTACAGTAATTGAACTGACAATTTGAAGGGGACATAATATGTATAGAAACACTACACAGTCTACTGATTAATATAATATCGTGATTGTAAACATCAGACCTATATGGATGCCTTCTAAAGTCCATGGAACTTCTTCAGACAAAAAATCACCAGATTTACTTTCTCTTAGTGGAAGAAAGTATTGCGACCATATGTTTTGAGGTCCCCTGAGTACGATGAAATGGCTTTTATCAAATGGTCTGTATATGTGTGTGTGTGTTTGTGAACAATACATTTCAGAAACGAAAAATCGCGGGATGCTCAAACTTGGTATTCCGTTTAGGTACTACCGCCGCATCAGACAGAAAGGTTTCGGGAAATATCCATCAACCGAAAGTACGATTTCAGGGAGTGTATTTTCTTCAGTTTTTTGCGATATTCTCGAAAACGGTTCCAACGATTTCCTTTAAACTTGGAATCCTAACAGTACAGTTATAAACCTATCACTTGTATTTGTAACATTTTTCTGAAAAAAGTTATTTTAGGTGGTTCTGAGGTATCTGAAACGTCACAATTCAAATGCGTTAATTCAGTGTTATTGGCCTTTCTGCAATGTAATCATTCTCTACATGCCTCTGTTGGTAGGTTAGCACTTGTTATTTTGTTTATTTACTTTGGTTTATTAAAGAGCTGCGGATATTCTCCGATAGTCAGGCCGCACTGAGCGCTTTGAGCAAGCCATGTTGGAGCTCGAAATTAGTGGGAGAATGTCGAAGAAGGCTTAATGCCTTAGCTCGGAGGGGTAAGGTGCGTCTCTATTGGATACCCGGACATGCGGGAATAGAGGACAATGAGCGGGCGGATCAGTTGGCTAGGGAGGGATCATCATTACATTCTGTGATCCTGAACCAGCCCTTGCCGTCACTAAGAAGTTTCGCGATAAACAGATCAGTCTTTGGAGACAAGAGTCTTGGAGAATGCTGGGGGGGGGGACCACGCAGGGATGCCTCCAAGCTAAAAGATTTAAAAAGGATCAAGCAGGGAGTTTCGGATTACCTCCTGTCCCTTAGTAGGACAGGCCTGAGGACCTTGTTTGGGGTAGTGACTGGGACACGCTTGGGTGTCTTATTCACTTGTTTAATATAGGGAGGACGTCTAGTCCAATTTGTCAGAACTGTGATGATGGAGTTTAAGGAGCAGGTATATCACTACTTATGTCAGTGGCCCGTTTCGCTGGTACTAGGTTCGTGTATTTGGGAGGGTACCACTCGCAGGTTTGTCCTGGGTGAGTTGGAGTTGAAGGGACATCTTGGGATATTGTATTGACCGGTAGGCTACCGGGGAGATTATTTAAAGGGTTTAATTGGGGAGGTATCGGGGGGGAACGCTTAGGTCTCATGCCAATAGGCACCCGGTTTTATAATAAAATAATAATAATAATTTACTGTGGGGTTGGGGGGGGTTCTGTATCCAACCCCCTAACCCTCTAAACATTCTCAAGAAAATTCTGTGTCAAATGGTGCAAAGTGGCAAAAAATCTGTCTAACAGAGGATTTGCAATATTAATGCACATTTCTCCCCTTCTGGTGGCCAACATTTCTACCCTCTTAATTTTCTCAAGAAAATTCTATGCCTAATTGTGCAAGCCGCTTGAAAATCCGTCCAGCCGAAAATGCAATATTAACACAAATACATGGAAAAAAAAAACAAAGTGACCAAAATTGTGACCTTTATTCGTGACGGAACAGAAAATTGCTTTCTTTGTTTCATATAAATATATATAATAGAATAGATATAACTTTCTTAACGGAGTAAGAGAAAGTCGTGTGAGTGTTTCACACCATTTTTGTTATATTTTCTAATGCCAATAGCCGACTAAACATATAGAGAATTATTTTTAAAATCTTATAATTACCCAGATATTTTAATAAGTTATTTGTACTTTAGGCAAGAAAGGTAATTTAATCTCCCGGTCTTCACACGTAGATTGGGCCAAGAGCTAGGGGCCAAAAGCTTAAGAGCTTAGGATAATACTTCAACTTAAAATTAATTTCCTATAAATTAAATTTCATAACATTGTACGTTATTTTACTTTATCTTTATTGTGTTGTAGATTGTCAATCAAGATAAATACAATTTTTTAAAGCCTGGAAGTATTTACGATCGTGTACGAATTCATCAACCACAAGTGCAAATACTGAATATAATAGTTTAGGGGGGGAATTAGTATGACAGCGCTCTCTGTCTCAACAATTTAAACCTAACACACAGACATACCACCATCCCTAAACCGGTAAAATCATTTTTTTCTGAAAAATGTCAAATAAACGTCATACGTTTTTAAGTGTGTTGCATTGATAAAAACGTATTACTTTTAATTTCGAAACATTTTTCTGCAATTATTGGGAGTCTGTCAGTGAAGTTAAACTTAAATTTTTTTGAAAAATTTTTCAAACAAGTAATACGTTTTTATCTGTGAAGGTAGCATACAAAGTTTCAAAGAAATCGTTATATACGTTTTCGAGAAAATTACATAAAACTCCGAACCTATTCTAAACAAGACGCACTTGCGGTTAACTGAAATTCTTCAAATTTGGAATTCTATGAATGGGTTCTATTGTATATTAATATTATGTAAGAGGTAAAACAATGGATTATAATGAAATTCGTTAGGATTTCTTACTAAAGTACTTCTGAAATACTTTAGAGGATTGCACAACGGTACTGTTTCCCCAGAACTCAGAGTTGGGCATAAAACGACTAATATTACTCACTATGATTAGTTGCATCATCAGTCGGAAATATTAGTACTCGTCAGTTGTAAACTTGAGATTTATTATTTACTTCACAGAAGTGATAGTGTCACAGATTGTTTTGTTAGTCACTGGACTAGTTAACAGTCACTACATCAATCTATCAGTTAATTAATCTGTTTTTCACAAAAAGTGACTAATGACGTAAACATCTACCACTGTTATTCTGACTTTTGTAACATCCTTATTTTTCTCTCCCAACATCAGAGGTATTTATTTTCATAGGCAGTACCCACGAAAAGATGCAACATTTAATTACATTTTTTATTACTCATAAATCCCTTTTTACATTATCACTTTAATAAAAAGTGACCCATAATTACACATCAAATCTGAGACTAATCAATCTCATGTTTAAAACTGTTTGATTCAATCATTCGTTTAGTCAAGTTTTTGAACTGACTAATAATCATTTTTTATTAAACTGATCAATCTGTATTTGTTAGTCAATAGAAATTTAGATTATTAGGTAAGTGTTAGCCATCAATCTAATTTATGATTACTGTTTGTGCAACTCTGCCAGAACCACTAAAATATCAATTTTACCGTAAAAATGTTACAAATAAAAGTGATGGGTATTTATGTGTGTAGACAGTGTACGGAGTTTAAAGAAAATCGTTCGAGTCGTTGTCGAGAAAATCACATAGACTATTACCTAAAGATTTTTTTGGGTAAATAATGGACCCTAAAACATTATTCCCGGTAAAAAATTACATAGTTTCCCAAATCTGGCGCGATCGCAATACTTCCTGTTACTAGAAGTGACAGAAAGTTTAAAAATTCTTAATGAAATTTTATTAACAAGAGTAAGAGAAATTCGTGTGAGTGTTTCACGCCAGATTTTTTTTTTTTTTTTTGTGAAGTAAAGACTAACGTGTTACCTTGAACTTGATGAAGTCACAAAACTTTTATAAAAATTCAAAGTTTTTCAGAAAATTACTCCAATAATTACAACTTTTTTTTAATTTAAGGCGCGTCAACATTTATGGTCATTAGCGAGCGCTTCCTTCTCAGGGCACTGCCGGCCTTCGGACAGTGTTCTCTCGTTACAGACAACACTGTCCACCACCTCTACAGTGAGCTGTAGAGGCTCCTAGGAAGAAAAAATTTAAGAGTAGCACAGCTGGATTCGAACCCGGGTTCTCCGCGTGGGAGTCCAGTACGCTAACCACTTAGCTATTCGCTTTCCTATATATCGTTGTTGTAACACTAATTATTCAGTGCCAGCAACTCCCCTCTCAATTTTATTAAAATACTTATGGAGTCTAATCCCAATTTGCTATTAATAAAGAGCAATTACTGCCAATTACAAAGAGCAATTCCCTTCCCTTAATTACAGCTTTGTAAATTGCAGCAAGTAAAGTAAAGAAGAGAACAAAACAAAAAAATGTATAATGGAAGATTCTTCTCGACCGATCTTATATGAAGGAATTTAAATTCCTGCCAACGTTTTGCCAAATATATTGTCTTTTTCAGGGCATTCTTCAGGGCATAAAAAAGTAAAAATAAAATAAAAACAAAAAAAACTGTTAAATAATCTTCAAAACATAACAAATTTAAAACTTATGTATATATTTGGCAAATAAAAACTTGAGAACATCTTTTGTTTGATATTTTTCATTTTAAGTGGATTGATGAAGGTTCGCAGGTTCGCCGCTCACCGGTTTCATGATGTCCCCAGGCATTTAGCCTCCATACACACGGGCTAAAATAGTAATTTGCTATGAAACAAGTTCCCTCTTAATTTAGTGAACACTCTGTGAGTATGACAGTGTAGCTGGGGGGCCACCACGGGACCTTTTGGGGGCAGTCTGTGTCTGTGGGGCCAGAAGTGTGGCATCGGATACAGTTAGTGTTTCATGCTTGACTCTCATAGCCACAACTTGCTGACCTCCCAGTAATCCCACTCCATCACCTCCTCTATCCGGATAGAGTCCTAATGAAAACAATTTTTGCCACCTCCAAACTTCAACAAACCTTACACAGTCATAAATAATATGGTGCACAAAAGGCTATGCGGTTTTTCTTTTATTTAGTTGAATAAACTGTTTATATAAACATAGCGTTTGAATTGCACTTTGGTCACTTAATTCTGGTTATTTGACATTCACTTTTCAGTATGTAACATTATTTAGTCGGGTTTTCACCGAATGAGTTAATATAAAAAATTATAAAATAAGTAAATTAAATTTTGAAATTCGGGCAATATTAGTGCATTATTTAAAAAAAAAAAGGCTTTACAGCAATAGTTGCAGCTCGAGAAATTTGTAAGGATGGAGGGGTGCAATGCTTTGTCAATTCGTGCAGCACAATATTGGTTTAAAAATTTCAGGAAAGGAGATACGAGGCATGTCCAGTAAGTAAGTGTACTGAATTTTTGTACGTTACAAAAATTTTTATTTGAACAAAAAAATTACCTGGTTACATTAGTACATATGTAAGCTATTTTTCGACATAGTCACCATTCCTCTCAATGCAGGTGGTGAACCGGGGTATTAATTTTTTGATGCCTTCCTCGAAGTAGTTTCCCGCCAACCCCTTCGTCCACTTCTCCACCTCCCCCTTCACCTCCTCGTCGGTTGAAAACCTTTTTCCACCCATGTGCAGCTTCAGGGAGGTAAAGAGATAGTAATCTGAAGGTGCTAGGTCAGGGGAATGCGCGGAATGCACGAGGCAAGCAGTTCCTTCGTGGCGTTGGCCGTGTGTGGTCTGGCATTGTCGTGCAGCAGGCAGACTCCCTTTGTCAGCATGCCTCTCCTTTTGTTCTGAATCGCCCTCCGCAATTTTTTTAGGGTCTCACAGTATCTTGCAGAGTTGATGGTCTCCCCTTGAGGCATATATTCAATTAAAATTATGCCTTGACAGTCCCAAAACACGGATGCCATGATTTTCTTGGCTGAAATTGTGGTTTTGAACTTTTTGGCGGAGGGTGAAGAGGTGTGACGCCACTGTTGAGACTGCCTTTTGGTTTCAGGTGTGTAGTGTGCAACCCAAGTTTCATCTCCAGTAATGATGGAGCGGAGAAATTCATCTCCATGGAGTTTGTAGCGTCTCAAAAACTCTTGCCCGGCCTCCACTCGATTCAACTTGGCGGGAGATTGGATTGACATTTTTCACGAAACGTATTGTCGCGTCGACAGTTCTCAACGTACTGACCTCGAACCGGTCTCGTTGCGGAGGGGAGGAATCAGGCTACACGACAGTGTAGCCAACATGTCGAAAACAAAATCCCTCCGGCCGTGAGAGCCTCAGTACACTTACTTAATGCCTCGTATAAGACTTGAAAGTAAAGGCAAGTTTCGGGGCGTCCATGGTCCATTGACCCAACTGTTTTATGAAAATCTGTAGAACTGTTCCTAGAAAATTACAGAGCACAATCATGGCTGAAACTACACGCAAATTTGAAACAGATATAGGATATACTACTGTGATTTGGTACAACAAAGGGCTCTGTTTTATTTCAATATTCTTTACTAGATCCTGAAGGGGTTTCTCTCACTCGGGATTTTAGAATCTTTCTTTACTCGGTCCTCACTGTTAATTTGCGAGCGTTTCACTTGTGCTTCCTTTTGTTTTATTCCAGTTTTCCTAAGAGCTCTTATTATGTGTCTGCTTCATTAAATTTAATAACAGGATACTTAGTGTATACTAAACCATGAGACCCCCGGTCTTGGTGTGGCAACACTCTACTAAGAAAGGAGTTTAAAATATATTTGCCTAAAACACGCGAAGCCGCTTTAATTGAACATGCTGTTTTGGTGGATGTAGAGCTCTCTCGGTTTTTTGTGAATGGCGTCACCAATTAATTACTGCGATTACCGCTATAGGGCGCTGTCTTAACGATATAACCAAATGACCTTGTTAATATCCTTTATGGCTCGTTACTTAGTAATTTGCTATTGTTTCTGTTCTGTACAATAAAAGAAAAATCTGGTGTGAAACACTCACACGACTTGCTCTTACTGCAGTTCACACAATTTAAGTTACAAATTTTCCTCAAACTTGTAATGTTCGCTGGCGTCAATTTTATATCAATTGGAAAAACTAATCTTAATAAAATGCCTTTTTTACGGAACCATAACTTCCCTCCCACCAAATTCTTTAAATGAATTTTCTCGAAAAAGTTCCCAAAAGAAGTGATAGGTGTCTCTGTATTCATAGTTATTGTAACTTTAATGAAATCTGTCGGTGTTTGTGTGGATAAAATGTAGAAAACTGAAATAACTTTAATAGAATCGCACTTCTAGTCAATCGATACTCTTCAAACTCAGAATTTTGACAACATATTTAATTCTAATTATTATTATTTAGATGATGGAATTGTTTAATAAACTAAAATAGCACTTTAGAGGAAAACATAACTCCGCTTCCGTCCCAAAAACCATCTTAAATGATTTTTTCTGGATATGTTTCAAATAAAAGTTGTAGCTCTTTGTATGTTTACTCGAACTCAGTAATTAAAAGAAAATTGTTGCAGCCGTTTTAGAAAATCTTAGAAAACTCAATAACTGTTCAGTAGAAACGCACGTCCGGTCAACCGATTTTCTTCAAACACGGACTATTGGCAACATATTTAATTCTATATATTATTTAGATGATAGAATTGTGTAATGAACTGAAATAGTATTTTACTGGAAAATACAACCCCACCATTACCCTAAAACCCGCGCCTTCAATGAATTGCCCGACAGAAATGTGTTTCAAGTAAAAATTGTACCTCTTAATATGTGCAATTAATGTACCATCTTTAAAGAAAATCGTATGAGTAATTTTTATGAAAATCGGAAAAAAAAAAAATGTACTTCACATTCAATGGATCTACAGATCCATCGTGATACCTAAACGGAATGTCTAGTTTTACGTACGCACACATCTCTACAGACCATTTTATAAAAGCCACTTATTTGGACTCAGGGCATATACGACATTAAATTTGTCTTTCAAATAAGTTTCTGGATGAGTACAAAGCGACTGCGTGCTTGGTAGCGGCTGGACGCTAATGGACGACTGAGCGTCCCGATAAACCTGGCAACTGAAATATTCTCCAATGGGCTGTAAAACCTCAGAGAGATGAAATGAATCAGACAATGTTGATTATCAAATCTCAACCTACATCCAAATGTTTCATAAACGTGTTAAAACACAAACAAAGAGCTGTATATGAGTAAACTGTAAAGAGCTGTAGATGAGCTGTATATGTATAAGAGTTAAAGACAAAGAGCTGTATATGGATGTCGGTCTGAACAATGTGGAAGATCGACTGACTGCGGAGAGCGAATAGGTTTTCGAGATTTTTGGAACTTCTAGGAAAACGGTTACAATGATTTTCACTAAACTTGGGAATGCTGGCTGCAACCATATCATTTTTATTTGAAACACTTTTTCGGGAACAATTGATTTTATAGGTGTTCTGAGGAATTATTGATATGAAATTACGAATGTTATTTGGTTTTGTACAGTGTAATTGGCACTGTCTTCTGGACTACCTGCTGTGATTGCCAACCAACAGATATTCCATCAGCTCTATATATAAATTTTTACTTTCTCTTACTAAGTGAAAATATTCCGATAGTTCAAATTCTCTAAATTGAGTTATCACCAGTGTAGTAGTATCCAAAGAGAGTATTCGTAGCAGAGAGGCTGAGTCAAAATGACAGGACCACTCTCTCGGACTGCAGTGGGAGAAACCACATAAATACAGCGACGGGAGACAGATAGAGAACAGTTCATACTACTGAGTTCATCACTACGTGTCCATACCTTTTACCACGCTACCTTACTGTATCATTTTTAAGTGTAAAGTCCAGGCACTCAGTGTCACTTATACAGTGTTAACCATATTCTGTTAATTCATTCTAACTAGACCATTTCTCTCCTTCAATAACCCCATTGATGTAACAGTATCCAAAGAGAGTATTCGTAGCAGAGAGGGTGAGTCAAAATGACAGGACCACTCTCTTGGACTAGAGTGGGAGAAACCACATAAATACAGCGACGGGAGACAGATAGAGAACAGTTCATACTACTGAGTTCATCACTACGTGTCCATACCTTTTACCACGGTACCTTAGTCTATCATTTTTAAGTGTAAAGTCCAGGCAGTCAGTGTCACTTATCATATTACACAGTGTTAACCATATTCTGTTTTTTCATTCTAACCAAACCATTTCTCTCCTTCAACAACCCCATTATAACCAGAAATACATGTTTTGAATGCACCGTGTATGCGTGTGTTAAGGCACCGTGAATGCGATAAAATTGCTTTTCGTGAATGGTCTGTATGTGTGCCATATTAAGTGTGTTTTTGTTTATGAACCAAATATCTTAAAAATGAAAAACCGCAGGAAGTTCAAATTTGGTATGCCACCATGTAGGTACTGTCACCAGATTTGACATGAATATTTCGAGCAACATTCATCAACCGTAAATACGGCCTTTTCTGATTTTTTTTTTTTTTTTTTTCACTAGTTTTTGCAGTTTTCACGAAAACGGCTCTTTAGACTTGGAATACAACTGCACAGATATCCCAACTATCACTTTTGATTTGTAACATTTTATTGAAAAAATATTGTTTATTGGTGGTTCTGATGGAATCTGAGACCTTTGAAAATTCAAGTGTATTTGTTCAGTATTATTGGCCTCTCTACAATGTAATCATTCTCTAACTGCCTCGGTTGGTAGGTAGGCACTTGTCCTTCCTCTCCACCTGTATATTTATTCAAAATACAGAACATAATATGATCAAAATTTGAGATTTATATATATAACTGTACTAAGAGGGGTATGAGAGTTGAGAGATCTCTTTGTTGATGCTGTGGCAGTGATTATTAAGAAAAGAAGCTAATTGGGGAATTAATGTTTAATTTTTCATCTTTTTTATTTGTGTATGAATGGTTTATTTCTTGAGTGGTATACAAAGAACTGAAAATACAAAATGGCGTCCTATTCAGTGGTACTAAATTGGTTAAAAGGTATGTTGAAAATAATAATAATGCCTGTATGTTTTTTTTTCTTTTTTGGAAAACTTCAATTGGACCAAATATAAAAGAAAACTGTTTTTCCGAGATGGAAACTAAATCCATATCGATCGATTTCAACTGCCCTTTTAAAAGCAGTTTTATTTTCTTTTTTCCTCCTTAAAGGGTCAAATTGAAGAAAGGAAGATGGTATAAAAGATAACTAAAAATGGTGGACTGTTTGTTGATTTTTTATTTTTATTTATTTTTCATTTTTTTACTTTTTCCTACTATTTGAAAGGGAAAGTATTGCGATCGTGTCAATTTTTCGAGCCCGAAATTATGCTGTGAAACACATATAAATTTTCTTACTCCTGTTATTAACATTTTTCTATTCTTTTAGATCTCAGGGCCTCCGAAAAGAAGTAGATGCACTGAGGCCTGAACGGCCCATTGTGCTCCCCGAATACACTCTAACATCAGCCCTGTCCCATTAATGAGTAATGTGCCAGAGTCCTATCGGTCATCTCGCCTACAGATGAAACAATAAGGATACTAAGAAGACAAAAACCTAGGGAAATTATGATTAACACCTCCAATCCAGGGTCCATTACCAAAAGATTACAATCCACAGGGGGGGAGTTGGGGTGGAAAATTGTTGTTTTCACTTTCACGCGAGAAATGTTAGCGATGTCCCCGCAGATGAGCTCCCAAGAAATTCAAGAACAGTGACCCCTGGTGAGGAGTTTGGTTCAATTAGCGGATAGAAGACGTCCGGTGCACACCTCGTGGAGTCCAGAATAGGCTTGTTGTCAAGAGATATCTTGGAACACCAAGTTCGGCAAAATATCCAGTGGCAAAAGAAAACTCGTCAAAATTCCCTTAAACAGGAGCTAGTAAGAGATTTTTTTTTTTTGTGGTAATGCTTTTGTAAGGAAGCCGACCCGTCCTATCAGAACTCCTTCTTAGCTCACTTTCCTAATCTCCCTCCAAACAGGTTTACTCTGCGTGAACATAATGAGCTCTCCAGGACTAACCTGGAGCGCCTCATTCCAACCACACCGCCTCTAAAGTGGTTGCTTTATCTTATGAGCCATTATTACCAGATTTTTTCTTCCTTTTCCTCCTAAGTGGAAGTATTGTGGTCCTGTCAAAATTTTCGAAATTGAGTTTTCATTAGAAAATACTTGTTTTGAGCTCTCCTGAGTACGAAAAAAATGATTTTAGCTAATGATCTATGGTGCGTGATGTTGTGTTTACTACAACCGCATGTGACACTAAGATTTCAGGCAACCGGAACTGCGAGTTTACTGAATCTTTTTTTCTTCAGTTTTTTGCGATTTTCTGGAAGAAGGATCCAGGGATTTTCTTTAAACTGTCCACTGTCTGCACAATAAATACCTATCACTTTTATTTGAAACATTCCCCCCCCTCCAAAAAAATTGATTTTAAGCGGTTTTACCCTATTTTTGGAATTAAATTTCCAATTTATAGATTAGATCTATGTTATTGGCGAGCTCTTCACTTCCCTACCTTGCTCTATTATGCGGAGGTAGGTTTGATACTCCTCCACCACCACCGTATTTATGTTAGAACAATTTTTTTTTTTTTACTTTATTATTTTATTTGCAACTGCGAATCATAAACAACAAGCAAATGAGATGACAATGATAATATAACAAATAATAAAATAAATAAAAATCAAAACTGAAAAAAAAAACAAAAAAAACAATAACTAATAACTTGACGTGACAGATTGAATGAGGGCCATCCAACAATGACCATCATAAGTCGGTTAGTATAGACACAGATGAAGCGAATTCGAAGGATGCCTTTTTTTTTATCAAGCGATCAGGTGATCGCAAGGCCATCGGCGCTTTAGTCTTCGGGAAGGATTAGCAGGAAGTGTTATCTGTGACAGGTTGCGGATCAGTGGGTTGTAGTGATGGGAAAGTTTGAAATGGAATTTAATATATCGGGTCTCGGCGAGATCTAGGACAAATGGGAGTTTTAGGTCACTGTGGATAGTGTGGTTGCTGACGTAAAAAGGAGCAGCGACTATTGTGCGGAGAATTTTTGATTGGAAGGAGTGGATACGACTAAGATTGGAGCGCTTTGCTGATCCGTATAGTTCGAATCCGTATATCCAGATAGGTGCGAGCAGAGCTATGTAGAGTGTTTTTTTGTTCGAGAGAGTTAGTTTCGATCGTCTGTCAAGAAGTCTTGTGATCATTCGGTAACGGAAGTGTTAGAAGAAATGAGCAAAATTTGAAGTTTAGAGAATTTGCCATTTTGTACTCACCTGTGTATTAACAGCAATGGATTAGATTAGATTTGATTGATCCATGGAGTGGGTCCTGATCACATACACTGCAGCCAGTACAGGCTTTTTGTGCCTACCCCTATAGGTCTATTATGAGAAATCTCCCCTCTTCCTGAGGTTGAGAGCATTCCCAACCATCTCTTTTTGCGCTATTATCTCCTCTGGTGTCAGTGTGCCAAAGGTCTTGTAGCGCAATTTAGTGATTGCAACACGTTCGAACAGCAAGGTGCGAGGCCGTTTCATCCTCCTCCTGACATAGTCTACACAAAGGTTCTCTGAGCTACCTTGTGTAGGTGTTTTTAGAACCTGCCGAGCCCCGTGAAATTGCCTGTCACCAGATTAATCTGGTTCCTTCCTAAGCAAGGGGGTATGTATAGTTTTGTTCTTACACATTTAGAACATCAACATCTTTGTGTTTGGCTCCTGGGAACTTAGTTTCCAGATTATGTGGTACTCTCTATAGAGCCAGTCTCTAAGAGATGCACGTAAATGTCCATTTGGTTATCCCCAGGACAGTTCTGGGTACAGAATGGAGTATTCGCCTTATTCCTGGCCAGTTGGTCGGCGGTTTCATTGCCTGCACTCCTCACATGTTAGAACAAGTGAGCAAAATTTGAATTTTAAAGAGAATTTGTTTTTTTACACCTGCTTATGTAAGTGTTGCAACAGTAGTTGAGAAGTTCGTTTTTAAAATTCAATCGGAATGCTTCCTGTTGCCCTTTTCAGCGTTGCCAAGCAAACTCTTAACGTACTGACAAACTGGCGGTTATTGTTTTATTTATAAGATAACAAGAGTAAATATAGTATAGTAGAGAATAGAGCGTTATCTTCAACGTGGCGGTTGTGCGGGGGTTCTACTAGAAATTGTTTGCATATACGTGTAAGGAGTTTGTTTCTACTTAAAACACGCAACCAACTCGGCATGCAATTAAAAAATTCCGTAAACAATTTTTTTATTTATTTTATTTTAAGATAGCTAGTAACAAAGAAATAAGAATACAAGTATTTAGTAGAATGAGGAGGGATTGTTAGTTCTTGATGCAATCCTTAAAGGATGTGTACTGCAAGGGAACACGCTAATCTGTGATTGGCCGGTACGCGACAAAGAATATACAAAAACACCCAAAACTTGGTGTGAAACACTCACACGACACTCTTTTATTTAACTAATGTTACTGATTGACGGTTTATATCTGTGCAATTAGTATTCAAAGTTTTCTTCGAATTTCGAATTCATTGAATGTATTAATATTTAATATGTGGCAGAACCATACATTACACTTAAGTGGTACTTCAAAGAACAGCTTAGCGCTACTGTTCCCACAGAACCCAACAAAAAATAATTATTCTTCCCCGAGAAAATGTTTCAAATAAAAGTTACAGGTGTTTATGAAAACTGTGGCAATGAAAGCATGTTGTAGAATTAAACAGGCAGGTTTTTGGCAGGGTAAGCGATATGGTCATTCTACCATACATTGCGAAATGCTTTTGAAAGTTCCTATTACAGGTTTTCCTTCTGACAGAATGTTGAAGACTTTTGTTTTCGAGCATTCTTACAGAGTTAGGTTACCTTCTACCTGATAATTACCTCCGGTGTTACACGGACGGTAGGTCTGGAGCTGCGGTTCTATTTTGAGACCGGAGATCATTTGGCAGTATCTCTTGGTGAATGGACCACAGTCTTCCAGACTGAGGTTTATTCAATTCTTTGTTGTAACTTGGATGAGAGGGTACGTAACACTAACTTAAAAGGTGTTTGTATCTGCTCGGACAGCCAAGCTGCGCTGAAGGCGCTGAGTTCATGTGTCTTCACTTCCAGGTTGGTGTTAGCATGTTCTAAAAGACTGGAAGAGCTTTCTACTCTGAAGGATGTGCTTCTAGTCTGGGTACCGGGTCACATTTCCCCAGAATATGGATTTTTTGGGGGTGTTCTGAACGAACAGTAACGTTATACTTTACTCGAAATTAAGGTAGGGATTACCTCAGTAGTAGCGCGCTTACTAGCAACGCGGAGGTCCTGGTACCAATCCAGCTTGCTGCCCTTAGATTTTCACTTCCTAGGAACCTGTACAGCTCACTGTTCGTTGATTGGCAATGTTGTTTGTAACTAGAGAACACTGCTCCAAAGCTACGGGGGAGGGGCACAATACATCTTTTTAGTCGCAGTGCAATATTTCCTTACAACAATCTAATCTTCCAAAAAGGAATATTAGGACTTTACTCAAGCAGGTGGTCAGCGAGATGGGTCTGTAGCTAGAGGGGCCGCTGGGATTTTTCCCCTCTTTAGGGATCGGTATTATAATAGATTCCCGCCAACTGTCGGGGTACTGGCCGGTCTCCCATATGCGGTTATAAAGATATAGTAGCTGTTCCTTGTGCGAGATGGTCAATTTTTTTATAATGGCATATGGGATCCCATCCAGTTCTGGTGTCGTATCCTTGGTTTTCCCGAGGGCATTTTCAAATTCGTGAATGGTCAGCGGGACATTATAACTTTCTATAGTGGCGGTATCGAAGTCGAGTGGCTGCAGCTCCTCGACAACTTTTCGCCTGAGGAATTCGATCGAGTAACTCTGTGAAGTTGCCACTTGGGCAAAGTGCCTGGCAAAACACTCGGCCACATCGCTAGGCTCAGTGACGACGTCATTTCCTTGAATGAGGGCAGGTACCGAGGTATTTTGCGACCACCAGAAAGGGCTTTCATTTTGCTCCAAACCTCCTTTAGTGCAGTTGACGTAGATATGGTAGATACACAGGAGGCTAGAGTATCTTTTGGGCGTTTTTAATAGTTCGCCTCTCTCTGGCCCTTAACTTCTTAAAATTAATGAAATTTTCTTCCTTTGGGTGTCTTTTAAATCTGTTGAAGGCGCGTTTCTTTGCCGCATTGACCGTTTTACATTCTGAGGTCCACCAAGGGACGGGAGGTCTACTGACTCTCCCTCCGACCTTCGGCACCGAGCCATCGGCTGCACGCACTAAAGCTTCAGTGGTGAGTAGAGCTTGAGTAAACCACTTCAGTAAAAGGAATATTTCTACCATCTATGTAATTATAATAAACATTGAAGTAAGTAGATATTCCGAGTTTAAAGAAATTCGGCTAACCGGAAGTGCGACTTGACAGAATAGGATTTCCTTTAAACTTGGTATGCTCACTGCACAGATATAGGCCTATCATTTTTATTTCTAACATTTTGCCAAAATAAGTTTCTTTTAGAATGTTTAACGAAATTTCTGAAGTTAATTTTCAAATATATAGAGTTATTGGCGCGCTTTTCGCTTCGCTACCTGCTTGAGCTGGTGGTTGGTACATTAGTACTTGTTGCGCCACCATTATTATTTTATGACAGGACAATTGAAGTTTAAAGAAAATTTGTCATTTTATTTATAACAGGATTAGCAGGAATTAGAGAAAGTGTATGAGTGTTTCACACCATATTTTTTTTTTTTATCTTATGCATGTGACAGAGAGCAGAGCGCTAGAGGAGTGTGTAACGCTCCGAAATAAATTATATCTTCATGAAATCTTTCACTGTAATTTTAATTACCCCGTTTTAAGTAATAAATTTTAACTTATAGCTGACAAAGTTCATTCATTTTAATTTCTATTTCATTACTTTCCTTTTTTGGGGCAAAGCCCTCCGCCCACCAAGCAAACCAGCTGAATTTGCCTTTCTACCTGTGCTCTCACTATTTATATACAGATATTTGTTTATGAAATTAATGTATGCAATAGATTTATTAGGTGACCCCACTCTAAATGCAAACCTTGTAATAGGAGAAACAAATCACAGAAGATTTTATTCTGTGTTGTGATTATTATTTGCTAACGTTGCACTTCTAAATGAATTATTAACCCTGATAGTGGCTGGAGAAGAGGTTTAATAAAAATTGTATCTCAAATAAACTTATGACCTTGAGTGAAGCCACAGGCCCCATTCATTTACATTGCAAGTTTTTACTTACTGGCCCTGAACACTCACACGACATTCTTTCACTCCAATTATTACAATTTAAGTAACAAATTTTCTGGGCTCTTATGGTGTGATACCTGATTATTACCTCCGGTGTTACACGGACGGTCTACACTGGATGATAAGTCTAGAGATTCGGTATATTTTGAGAAAGAAGATTTCATGGCAATCTCCCTTGGTGAATGGACCATGTTTTCCAGGCTGAAGTTTACGGTCATTCTTTGTTGTATTTTGGATGAGTGGGTATGTAACAGAATCTTGACGGAAACAGCTAAAAAGATTTCCTTTAAAATTGGTATGCCAACTTCACATTAAAAACATTTTTCAAAAAAAAAAAATATATATTTTGCATTGTTGTCCGGAATTTGTTGCGTTATCTAATTTCAAATTGTGTATGCAGTTGGTTCAGTGTTTTTAGAGCGCTCTACTGGGCCATAATATAATCATCACTGCTCTTCCTGCCAAGATTAGTAGTTGGTATTTTTCCCTCATTTTATATTTATGCTAGGACAAATACATACAATTTGAGTTTAAAGAATCGTATAAACAAAAATAAGAGAAAGGGGCGTGACATTTTCTTTTCTCTGGAAATAGATGAAGTTGGTAGTGAAGACCGCGGTAGTCAGAACTGTGGGGCCTTCATCAGGGTGGTCTATAAGAGACTGGAGGCTGTGGAGTCTTGAACACCACCCGCCCCCGAGCAGTGGGTGCCGTGCCAGGTCTTCCCAGTATATGGCATCATTGTTGACTGTGCAAACACCTTTCTAGATGGTCTTCCAATATTTGACATTCATCTGTCTAAGTCGTTCCCAGTATACAACCCAACCCAGCTAACCAGGCACCATTCCCATACTAAGTCTTTATGTTTCATACTCAACCCATCGTTTCACCGCCTCCTCTATCAACGCCACAAGCAAAAAAAAAAAAATATATATATATTCGTTTGCACCGACATACTTCTGTTCCATAAACGTGACACCTTAAATCTGGGAGATACCTATTCTGCTTTCAAACAAAGACAAGAAAATCTCCAAACGTGACGTGATAACTTTTTTTTTTTTTTGCAATTCTCTTATCATTCACACAAACAAATTTTACAATAGCGAAATTAATTAAATGTAAAAAAAAAAAAATTAATTATGTAGACAGAGCACAATCATGGCCGCAACAAACTCAAAAATTTTGAACCGATGTAGTAAACAGGGTGTCCGGTCCAACTTGTCCACCTCCTTTTTCTCGTTAATTATTGTCGATGAAAAAAAAAAAATTCAAATCATAACTCCCTTTATTTCTTTAGTAGTATCTAATGATATTATAAAAAAAAAAATTCTGCTGCTGAAATGCAGGTTACAGAAACAATTTTTTTTTTTTCAAATGGGAACCCTTAGTTTTTATTATGAATTCTAAAAGTACCTTTTTTTGTGAGAAAAATTAAAATTGCTGTTGTAGTTCACAAGTTATGAATTTTTGAATGAAAAAAAAACTTTTTTTACCGCTGACTGCTGGATCTTAAAAAACAAAATGGCTTCCTGTGTTTTTGCGTCGTCGGTCCATAAAATAAAAGATAAAAAATCTGGAATTTCCTCCGTTAATACACTAATATGAGCCAAAAAGTCGGCGCTCTTGATCCCCTTCGCGAAAACCCTGAACAATGTGGTACCTAAATGGCTTCATTTGATAGTGCCGGAGTATTTTCCACACGACAGTTTTACTAATTCCCAGAACTTTAGCCGTATTTCGAACTGAAACGCTAGGATTCTCCTGCCCATACAGTAGTACATCAATCTGAGTATCGAAAGTACGAACATTCCTAACCCTTAGCCCTTGGCGAATGACACTGCCATACAACGGAACGTTACAGCAATACGAGCAATCGTTTTCCGGCTTGGTTGTCTTCGTTCAGGAAATCTCTCCTGGTAAACCCTTGCAGCTGGTTGAGCTTGACGACGGCATTCAACAAAAATGTACATATCAATTTTTTGTTTGTCGAATATGGACGGTTCATCTTGCCGGAACGAATGGAAGTTTGAGGTAGACTGAAAGTATTTTAAAAACAAGGCATTGTTTACAACTTATGTGATTAAAACATAAACAAGGAGAGCATTTGGGCGAAACATTCATCTTGCCATTTTTATTTTTGCCCTGTGGACGGCAATCTTATGGGTTTAGCATAACTGTTTTTTTATTACTATGCCAAGCGGTAAAAAAAACTTCTTTGTTCTTTGGTTGAAAATATTCATAACTGGGAACTACACAAGCAATTTTAATTTTCAAAAACAGTTTTTCTCCAAAGAAAAGGTAATTTAGAATTCATAATAAAAAATGAGGGGTGGTCCCTTTGAAAAAAAAGATGTTCTGGTAACCTTGCATATCAGCAGCAGATTTTTTTTTTTTTTACTAATTCATCAGCTACTTACTCAAAAAATAAAGGGAGTTATGATTTGAAATTTTTTTTCCATCATCAATAATTACCGAGAAAAAGGGGGTGGACAACTTAGCCCGGACACCCTGTATACTACACCGTGATTTGGCGCAACATAGGGTTGTGTTTTATTTCAATATCCTTACTATAAAAAGAAGGGTTTTGTCTGTCTGTCTGTACAGAGCACAATCATGGCTGAAACTACTCAAAAATTTTGGAACAGATGTAGTATTGTGAATTGATTTAATTTCAATACCGTAATAATTTGTCGAATACTTTGTTTAAGTAACATAGCGTAAGAGATGGTAAAAACGAACAGAATTATAAAACAAATACAAACCCAAGAGAAAGAAAAAGAGTTTGGGTTCAGGCCGTTTTGTAAAAAAAAGGAAAAAGAAAAAAAAAAAAAAACAAATAGTGTGTAAGAGGGTAATGAGGTGGCTTATTGGCAGGGTACGGTCGCTCCCCAGGGATCGCCAGGGTGTTGCCCTCGCAACTTAACTTAGATACAAGAAAATGTAACCAATATGTAGTATTTGCAAGCTTGGTCCCCAAACATCGAATATCTTTCTCAATTCATTCTTCTTAATTCTACCCATAAATACAAAAATACTTACAAATAAAGTGCTAACAAAATTTATAACTTCATACTAATAAGATCTATCGTGATCATGCCAAATTTTTGAATTTCAGTTTTTCTAAACAAAAACTGAAATACATGTTTTGAGGTCCACTGAGTCAGAAAATATATATTTTTGTTTGTAGAAATTATTCTGTTTTTGTGTAAATTTTTATTTTTGTTTATTTTGCTATTTTTTTTAGTAAACAGCTTCAAAAGATTTTTTTAAAATTTGGTATAGCAACCAAATATTTGGCATATAAAGAGCTAAAACTTTTATTTGTAACATTTCTCCGGGAAAAGTCATTTAACGGGGTTTTTGGTGGCAAGGGGATGCCTTCGCTTTGCTTTAGTGTCTTTCGGTACCCAATCAGCTACAAAAAAAATATATTTTTCTATCTACAAATGTATACTTTGTACTATTTTTGGTATATTTATGTCTGTAACTAATATAACTGTTATTTACAATACTTTAATCGCAACTACTACTAACTTTCTTCATAATAAACACTGACAGCCGTAGGCATTCATTCAGTGTGGCTTTCTGGTAATTCCACATTATTTTTAATTTTATCGTTAAATTACTTTATTTGCCTAACTTTATTAACAAAAAAATGGTCATTTGTTTTGAGGTTGCTGTCAGAGCAGTCGGTCTTGCGGAGGAAGAATATCGTACGATATATGGTAGAAAGTTCTGTGGTTCATCGAGCAATCGTACATTTTACAGGAACTGGGGAATACAGTCGCTGACATGGAAGTGGTGATAGAAGTGGGACGACAGATCGGGACGACCGATTTTTTTTCATTCTCAGTTCTAAACAATGGATTCCTAACAGCTACAGAATTTGGGAATAACTTATTACAAGTTCGTGAAGTCACTGTAAGCTTTGAAACTGCTCGATTGCGAGAAGTTGGTCTGATGGTCAGAAGACCATTATGAGGGCCAGAACTAACCAGGAATCATCGGGTAAGCTGGGTAGCTTCTACCAATCGGCAATGGAGGGCTGTTTCAATCACAGATGAATCGCGATTTCGTCTGTATTCTTCAGATAGTCGAATTCCTGTGTGGAGAATGCATACTAGCGGAAGTCCTTTTTTTCAACGACATTGAATTATGGTTTGGGGTGGGATAAGTTCGGAAGCTCGCACCGAGTTAATTGTTCAAATTAACAATTGTAAATTGTGGAAAATGGTGCAACGTTCGCTGCTAGGTGTGTTGAAAAAGTTCTTCTAGAAGCAGTCGTACCATGTCCTCCATTGGACGGGGACAGTTTCATGGCAATGCATCATAACGCCAGACCACACACAGCTAAATTTGTCACGCCGCTTCTTGGAGAAAGTCCGATGTAAATGTGATCGATTGGCCTGCACGATCTCCAGATACGAATCCCATAGAATGTCTATGGGACATGTCAAGAGGCATATTACAGGCCACTGATCAGCCTCCAACTTCACTGCAACAGCTCCGCGTTACCCTACTGGAAGAATGGGATATTGTTCGACAAGATACTATTCAAAACCTGATTGCATCTATGCCCAGACGTATCAGCGTAATATGAAGTGTTTGTGTAAAAAATTAACACTAAAAAAAATTATTTAGTAGCGAATTGTATTAAAAATAGTTTGGTGCAATAAATGTTATTTATTAATGAAACATCTAAGTGTTTTTTTGTTTTTTTGTGGCCGAGTGTAATAATGAGAATTTAATGTGTTGCCGCAATGCTGAGTTTCAAAACATAATCGTCCAATCGCATTGTACGAGCTCACCTAACGCTTTTCACCACTTTTCTGCGTTTTTATTTGTAACGACTCTAATGAGTTCCTTTCTTATGTTATACTTACTGTATGTACTGATTATAGAGGAGTTCTGGGGGAGCGTGGGGCAGCCTGGGATGGTCATGCATCACTCAAAAGTCCGTGTTAATGGGGTGTATAAAAGAAAAATGACGTTTTTCAATACAAAATCAATTTTTTATTATCTTTTATGAATTTTTTATTAATGTTCTAAATATAGCCCATTGTGGAATTGAAAAGACATACATCTTTCTGTCAGCTTGGGATCCCTCCTGATCCTGTCCGGCTTCAGAATAAAAAAAAGAAATCTCGTGGGAATTACTCACATGACTTTCTCATACTCCTGTTTTTTTTTTTTTAATTTAATTTAAGACAACACTGTGCGTCACCGAATGTCTGTGCGACGAACAGTGAGCTATAGAGCCTCCTAGGAAGAAAAAATCTAAGGACTCGATCCCGGGACATCCCGGGGTAGTAAGAACTATATGTTTGAATAGATTTGTCAATTATAACTATGTAAATTGCATTAAGAGAAAGTCGAGTGAGTGTTTCACACCGTCAGATATTTCTCTTATAGGAGTAAGAGAAAGTAAAAATAAGATTTGTCAGAGATAGACTGATAAATGTTTTGTTTTTTGTTTTTTTTTACTTTATCAGAATAAAGGCTGGTTTAGATAGAGAAGGTATAACGAGGTGGACTACTTCAGTTTTCCAAGGCGAACTCTGATCCTAGCAACAGCTGTATATTAGCCTAGCTTCAATACATCACGTAGTTTTCATTTCCCACCTAAATATTACGGCCATGGCGCCGATGAAAGTTAAAAATAAATATTATTTTCCAGCGCTTATCATTGAACAAAACTCACTTCAGACTACATGAAAATTTTGCAACAGTTTTAAAAATCCACCATAATTACTGTCTGTTACTATCATTAACAAAATGTATTGCAATCTTGTCAAATTTTCGAAATTGTGCCCCACTGGGCCTCCGTATAGCTCCCCCCCCCACAAACATTAAACTGGGTCTGGAACCAAAATCCAGACCTGGGTCTAACCCATCTAAGATTTATCGCAGCCTGAAGAAATCGGAACATACGCTTAAAGGGAAATTCCGTCAGCTCTTCCACAGACAGCCTATATCGAGGAAAGGTCCCTGAAACCTAACTTCTTCACAACGCGAGCAATGTGTCATAAGGCGGATTGAGTGCTTCTTCCTTCGTCTTACAAACTCTACCAAAGTGGTCTCCAGGCACAAGCCCTATTACATAGCGGCCTGCCAGCATTGTGAGACATTAATAGGACATTAAACCACAATCCTCAAAAAGGTATCTAACCAGATGTCTGAGAGTGGTCTTCTCTGAAAGACACAAACATTAAAATTCCTGCCCGGACCCCGAATGAGCATCTTAGACTGCCGACAACCCTCTGAGCTCATCAATTGGGATGAATGCTGTTAAAAGTGTCCATGACTGGAAGCTTGATAGACGTGCCTAAAGACACATCAACAGCAGGTTCGAGATCAATGAAAGGGAGAGAGGCGCCTAATTTAGCAAAACTTTCTACCTCCTCATTTCCGAAAATTCCTATCTCAATCCTGGTACTCAGATTAGAAGTATATCCCTCAAGAAAGAAAGCTCTTCCCGTCTTCTGGAACATTCTAGTACCAACTTGGAAGTAAAAAAGACACATTAACTTATAGGTCGTGTTTTTTTATTTTAAATACTTTGTTCACACAAAGACTGGTGTGGGACTGCCTATCTGCCCTAACCGAGGTGGGTGCTCGGAATAAGCTGACACTCGCCTGGGTGCTGGGTCACGCGGGATTCCTTTGCAACGAAAGGGCGGATGCCCTGGCGCGGGAGGGATCGAAGGATATCTTTATAGGCCCCAGCGGTTTGTCCAGCGGGTTGCCCAGCAGCCTCACTCACGCTTCTATCAAGGAATGGATAGAAGACTAGCGTCTGCAATGGTTGGAAAGTACTCCAGGGCAGAGGCAGGCTCTTCGTTAACAGATATTGGCCTAAATTTACCAAGGACCTACTGAGCCATAGCGGATATAAGGCTAATAGTGGGTCTACTAACAGGGCATTGCAGGCTGAATGGGCACATGCACCATTTATTACTTGCAGACAACGCATTATGCCGTTTCTGTAGGACTGAAGAGGAAACCCCGGTACACATCCTTTGTAAGTGTACCGGACTGGCGAGAATAAGGTTTCTTCAACTGGGAACTAGTAATCCCGAAGCCA
>JAAEAF010004228.1:54863-82384 GCA_011037195.1 Triatoma infestans
ATATTTTGGGCGGCGCCAGGGCATGTTGGCGTGGATGGAAATGAGATGGCCGTCGACTTGGCAAAAAAAAAAGGCACTGCATCCCTCTTTTTGGGGTCTGAAACTTTTTGCAAAATTTCAGCCACCAGTCTTTTTCTGTGGAACTTAAGAAGGAGGAGAAAGTGAAGAGAGCCAACTCTGGAACACACTCCCACGTTGGCGGCAAGCCAATATCTGCTTGGAAATTTATACCCACAAAAGATGTGAAGCATGAGATCTGAGTCTATGTAAAAACAAGCTTCGCGGGTTTCCTCACATGGCATTGTAGACTGCATGTGCAGATTCTGTGGGAAGATGGAGGAAACTCCAATCATCTCTTAACGTACTGCGATGCTGCCCTTTAAAGGAGGGTTGGTAACCTTGGGTAGTTGCTAGACAGAGAAGGAGTATATACCCTCCCTAGAACCATCTAAGATACCGAAGTTTCTTAGAGACTTTAACTTGGAAGGGATGCTATAGGTGAACAGAGTCGCCTATGGCACCTGGGGGTAGCACAATAGACCATAGAGATCGCAGTGCATTCAACCCTCGGAACAAAATTCACCCCCCACCACCTCTATAGTTATGTTGTGACAAATAGGTAAAATTTGAGTTTACAGAAAATTTGTAATTGTATTGAAAGTCGTGTGAGTGTTTCACACCGGTTCGTACTCAGAAAACGTGAAAATTTTGATTTTTCACTGTGAAAATTCAATTCGTAACTATGACATATTTGTGAAACTTACTGTTTCACTTGTAAGAGAATGTTATGAATTGATTTTTAGTTTTTTTTTTTTTGTTTTGCGGTGAGGAAGCTGGAGAAGCATAGACGGCTGTGACATTAAACATCCCTCTAAAGTGCCATTTCATTATATTCTACGGTTCCACTACAAGGTAAAAGACTAATTACAGTTTTAATAAAAATATGAAACCATTTAATTTTGTAGCGCCAGAGTGAAGGCTTGTATCGAACGTGAGGCTAAATCTGGATTTAGTGCGGGCGCCCTCTTTGTGCTCATTCTGTAATTAATAATGCCACCCCCAAGCACACTCTTTATTCCCTTAAATAAAAAAAAATAAAAAAATAAAAATGGTAAGTCCTAAACAGTATATAATCCTGGGACAGTAATGCGTTGGAATAATCTCAACCAAAATCCATGGCTTCTAAATCTGGCATTATTTAGTATTCGTAAATTTTCCCACATTCACATTAATCTGAACTAGGTTCAAAACTTGCATTTACTTATTTATTGTTTAATACAATGAGAGGAAATATTGCAAATTTGCCAAACTTTCACCACAAATATACTGTGGTGAATCTCCAGAATCGGAAAAGTCGTATTTAGAAACGTTCTCTGTGTGGGCGGGGGGGGGCAGCTTAACTCAAGAACGGAAAATTGCAGAAAGTTCAAACTTGATATCTCGTTTAAATTCCACCAGGAGGACCTGACACTCAGCTTTTGGACAAAACGGGTCAACCGGTAGTACCACTTTACCAAAATGGTTTTTGTACACATATAATATGTACAACTTTTATTTGAATCATTTCTCCAGGAAAATTCATTTAAAGATATGTTTGAGAAGACTGGGTTTATGTATTCCTTTTAAGTGTTATTTCAGTTTATTATATAAATGTATCATCTAAACAATATTAGTTGGAAAGTAACTGTCAAAATTCCGAGTAAATTACAAATTTGAAGAAAATCGATAATGCGTTTCTACTGACCAGTTATTTCAGTATTCTATTATTTTCTCTATAAAAACACCCGACGGTGTTAGTGTAAATTTGTCACACTAACTATGAATACAGTAGATCTATCACTTTTATTGGGAACTTTTATCCTTAAAATTTATTTGAAGAAGTTTTTCGTAGGGGGGTCGTACTTTCCTCAAAAAAGTCATTTAATTAAGTTTAGATTCTCCAATCGATATAAAATTGAAGACAAATAAACATTTAGACAAATAAACTAATAAAATTAACTTTAACTAATAAAACAGCTTTATTAGTTAACAATAACTAATAAAGTTGATAATAAAATTGAAGACAAATAAACATTTAGACAAATAAACTAATAAAATTAACTTTAACTAATAAAACAGCTTTATTAGTTAACAATAACTAATAAAGTTGATAATAAAATTGAAGACAAATAAACTAATAAAGTTAACTTTAACTAATAAAACGGCTTTATTAGTTAACAATAACTAATAAAGTTGATAATAAAATTGAAGACAAATAAACATTTAGACAAATAAACTAATAAAATTAACTTTAACTAATAAAACAGCTTTATTAGTTAACAATAACTAATAAAGTTGATAATAAAATTGAAGACAAATAAACATTTAGACAAATAAACTAATAAAATTAACTTTAACTAATAAAACAGCTTTATTAGTTAACAATAACTAATAAAGTTGATAATAAAATTGAAGACAAATAAACATTTAGACAAATAAACTAATAAAATTAACTTTAACTAATAAAACAGCTTTATTAGTTAACAATAACTAATAAAGTTGATAATAAAATTGAAGACAAATAAACTAATAAAGTTAACTTTAACTAATAAAACGGCTTTATTAGTTAACAATAACTAATAAAGTTGATAATAAAATTGAAGACAGTGTTTCACACCAGATTTGATTTTTTTTTTTCCTCCCTGCTTAATCGTGTCAATATATTTCTAAGAGATATGAACTGTACAGCCTTGATGTTTGCGAGACTGGGGATCGCCCGTTTATAATCCAATTGGACCTGTATATTTCTGGTGGATAGCCGCCGCTGTGTAGGAGGGCGACAGGCTACCGGTATTCCTGGACAAAACTGGCTCTGGCACTGGCTCTAGAGATTAGAAAAGTTTGAAGGGACTAGTTAGATTATAAATGAAAACATTAACAACGGAATTCTAACAAGAATGAAACTTGCTTCTCTCCAGCTGGGGGCGACAAAAAAAGAAAAGAAAAGAAGACAAACTTAGGGAAAAGTTGAAAATGGTGTGAGATGGTACAAGATGTGACTGTAATGGATGGAAATGCTGTGGAAATAGGGTAGCAATTGCCGTTTTCCCTAAACTTGCACCCATCCTGTATTGTCGGAGCCAGTAAGTTGATTGGGTAGTAAGACGGAATAAGTTAGATGAAAAAATGAAAAAAAAAAAATCTGGTGTGAAACACTCATACGACGTTTTTTCTCACTACAATTTAATTCAGAAATTTAAAAAAAAAAAAACGTTTACTAGAGCGGCCTTATGTGTACCTGAAGTACAATGTATACCTAACCGCTCTATGTCCAACCAAGTAAGCTAGCGCAAAAAATCAATTATTTTCAGAAAAATGTTTCAAATAAAAGTGATATGTTTCAATGTATAGCAAGCATTCTGAGTTTAAAGAAAATCTTTATAGTCGTTTCGTGAGAATTCAAAAAAAAAAAACTCTTTATCTTTTTCCCTCTCTCTTTTAATTGATATTACAAGTGCAACAAGTAAATATGTTAAATGGCAACTTAGATAACAGGATTAAGGATTGGAGAAGACATCCACCGATGGCACTTTACTATCTTGAATTATTCTATTAGGTAGTCACGGGAGCCATCTTCTCTTCAGCCACCTGCATGGATTGTTGGGGAATAGTGTTTAAAGAAAGCTGGTGAATTAAAAGATGAGGATGAGCAGTTGTGTACGATTGAAATCAAAATAACTCAAAAACCTAATCTCATACAAAACTGGAGACCAGCAAACAGTCAGACAAAAGAATTAGTTTGCAGGAAATTTGTCCCTTAAATCTGTGTAAATTGCAGTAAGACAAAGTTGCGTGAGTGCTGCACACCACTTTTCTTACTTTCTCTTACTTCTAGTGCGAGGAAGTATTACGGTGTGCGCTAGATTTTCGAAATTGACTTTTCACCAGCAATACATGATTTGAGGTCCCCTGTATCCGAAAAAAAGGTTTTTAGAGAATGGTCTGTATCTGTGTGTGTTTTAATAGAATATCTCAAACATGGAAAGGTGCAGGAAGCTCAAAATTGGTATACCGTTTAGGTACTACCACAACATAGTCACCAAGATTTCGGTCAAAATCCATCAACCAGTATCCATCAACCGACTTTACTAAATGTTTGTTTTTGTTGTTTTTTCAGTTTTTGTGATATTCTCGAAAAAGACTCAAACGATAGTCCTTAAACTTGGAATTTTTGTTGCATAGAAACCAACGAAAAAAATTATTTTACAAAAATTCTGAAAACAAAAATGATTTTACCGGGATATGGGAGATCTATCAGTTAGTTTAAGGCCCGGTGCACACATCCGTTTTTTAAACGTACGGCACCGGAATTGCGGTGTGGGATACACATGAGTCTATGCGATACTGCACACATACATCCGGCAACGCTGCGTGACCGCACGGCCAAGTTGCGTGCATTTTCTGCCGTAGTTTCCCGAGGCACCGCAACGGCACCGCAACCGCAACTCCGTTCTCTCAGAGGCTTGTTGTTTGTTGAACAGTGCACACGTCCGGTGATCTGCTGCAATTTTTTAATTTACTTATCTAGAGTTACAGCTAGCATTCCCAGGGGAGGTATAGAGAGTCTCATCCATGTATCTTGTGACTTAATGTTATCAGTAATGTTTCCAGCAAGTTCGTCAAACGATTGAACACTCATTCGAAAGTAGTTAAAAAACTTGACTGGATTTCCTCGTAAATCCGAAAATGATGTATGAAATCTACCTCTTATAAGTCTTGAATCAGTAAATGGATGTATCCAATATCGCCTCTTCTGTTTCAAGATATATTTCTTATAAGGTAAGCAAATACCACGCGTTTTCTGTGATGTACGTCCATCTTTGTTGGCGGCAGAAACCATAGTGCCGTCAATTCACGAAATAGTGTGCATTGAGTTTTGCGTCGCCGCAACGGTAACGTAACGGCATCCTACCGCATGTGTGCATCTGGCCTAAATTTAAATTTGCACCAGCATTCTTGGTTTTGACATAAAGCTGTTTTGGAACATTGGTCCAAGTAACAGACGGACAGATGTTTTGTTGTTTTATAAGATATAAATTCTTGAAAGCATAAATATATGTTTACGAAAGATGATATGAACATAAATATTAAACTTACGATATTAATGCTAGATTTTGATAGCTGTAGAACACCCCCATCATCAGGTTTAGTCGGGTTTTGTAAGTTAAACTGGTTTTACCATAATCTGGGTACAGTGCCTATCATCATTAACTTAGTTACTATCTCGTATGTGAGAGATAAAACAGAAGCTTGTTGAAGTAAAACTGTAATGTAACGTACACATACACACATAGACAAGGGGCTCTGGATGAAGATAATGGGTGTGAACCGGTGGGTGGGGGACAGAGGCGGATAACAGGCGCCCCCTTTCACCGCAAGTATGAGTAACCATGGAGTAACTCTGTGCAACTACCATACCTAGCGTGTAGTAAGTGAAATCTAGCTACTTTACCACGATTAAAACCTTAATTTACACACCCTGTACAAACAGACAGACAAAGGCACACAAACCTACATACATACAAATATATGTTAAATTTGATTGAATACAGGTACGTGCTCTGGTTTAATCATAATCAGCGTTCACTGTACAAAAAACAGATCTCGTTTCATCTTTATATATAAATATATATATAATTATACACTCAGCCACAGTAAAAATGTGGTATGTAACACTCGCACGTCTTTCTAGCGCTCTAACTTTTTGTTTTTGTTTTTAATTCAAGGCGCTCTAACATCTATAGTCATTGGCGCCCGTAGTTTTCTCAGTGCACTGCCGGTCCACTGCCGGACAGTGTTCTCCCGTTACACACAACACCCCATCGCCATACAGTGAGCTGTAGAGGTTCCTAGGTAGAAAATCTAGGCTGTGTTCTCTGTGATTGCTGGACTCGAACCTGGGACTTTCGCGTTAAAGTCCAGCATGCTACACTTAATCGGTTTCCTATGATTATATAACTGTGTTGCCTGTGATATATAACTGTGTTCCCTGTGATATATAACTGTGTTGCCTGTGATATATAACTGTGTGTGTTCCTTGTGATATATAACTGTGTTCTCTGTGATATATAACTGTGTTCCCTGTGATATATAACTGTGTTGCCTGTAATATATAACTGTGTTGCCTGTGATATATAACTGTATTGCCTGTGATATATAACTGTGTGGCCTGTGGTATATAACTGTGTTCCCTGCGATATACCTCTGTGTTCTCTGTGATTGCTGGACTCGAACCTGGGACTTTCGCGTTAAAGTCCAGCATGCTACACTTAATCGGTTTCCTATGATTATATAACTGTGTTGCCTGTGATATATAACTGTGTTCCCTGTGATATATAACTGTGTTGCCTGTGATATATAACTGTGTTGCCTGTGATATATAACTGTGTTCCTTGTGATATATAACTGTGTTCTCTGTGATATATAACTGTGTTCCCTGTGATATATAACTGTGTTGCCTGTAATATATAACTGTGTTGCCTGTGATATATAACTGTATTGCCTGTGATATATAACTGTGTGGCCTGTGGTATATAACTGTGTTCCCTGTGATATAACTAAGTTGCCTGTGATATAACTAAGTTGCCTGTGATATATAACTGTGTTCCCTGTGATATAACTGTGTTGCCTGTGATATAACTAAGTTGCCTGTGATATATAACTGTGTTAAGAGGAGTGAGAGGAAGTTGTGTAAATGTTCCACACCACATTATTTGTTTTGTTTTTATTTTGCGGTTTTCTCGAAAATGGTTCCAACGATTTCCTTGAAACTTGGAATACTAACTGCACAGATAATAGCCTATCACTTTTATTTGTAACATTTATTTTTACATTAAAAAAATTGTTTTTAGTTTGTTCTGTGGAAGATATTAAAATCCAAATTGTTTTTTTTTTTTTTTGTTGTAATATTATTGGCTCTGTAAAATGTAATCATTCTCTACCTGCCTGGGTTGGTAGGTTCGCACTTGTCCACCTGGATATATAAGTTATGACTTATGAGCAAAATTTGAACTTTAACAATATTTAGTCTAAAAGATAAATGCAAAAACAACTACCACCAAAATTTAGTAATTTTAACTTAACTAGTAATTGTCACTTTCAGTATTCACGTTTATTTGAAACATTTTCCCTAAATAAAAAAATTGCAACTGACGTATTTGGATGCAGGCAGTTTTTTTTTGTTTTTGTTTTTTTGGAAATGCGTAATATTTTAAACAATTCAATAAAAATCCTGAATTGATGTAGTTGTTTTTTTCTGATTTAAGATTTTTTCTGGAAAAATAAATAAATAAAATAAAAACATGAATTTTTTTTTTTGCGGGAAACCCGTTTTTCCACCACTCAACAGTTTGTAAACAAAATAATTTTTCCTCTTGAATAAGTTCCATACAATTTTATTATATTTATTTATTTCTCCTAAAGTCTATTTTTAGCCTGCACGCGCTTTTTAAAAAATCGATCGCACCCACATTCCGGTCTAAATATGTAGCCTTATTGTTTCTTTCAACTATAAAAACGTACTGTTTCGAAACGTATAATTGTAAATTTTCTTTAAAATTGCAACGTATAATTGAGCGTGGTGCGTTCTATGTCAAAACCAAGAAAGCTTGTGCAAATTTAAATTTAAACCAACTGACAGTACACCATTACCCCTGTAAAACCAATTTTTCTTTTTTTCACAAAAATGTGTCAAATAAAAGTGATACGTATCCATCTATTCAGCAACCACTCCAAGTGTAAAGAAAATTGGTGGAACCGTTTTCGAAACAAATTCCAAAATACTCAAAAACTTATTCTGTAAAATTGCATATCTGATAAAAACAGATTTATTTCAAATTTAGGATTTTTACCAACGCTTCTAATCTGTATTATTATTATTTAGGTAGTATAACCTGGTACTGTAGTGGAAAGCATAACGCTGCTGTTCCTTCTCCTCCCGTACCTCTAAAAAATCACTTTTTCCCGGAAAATGTTTCAAATAGAAGTGATGGGTATTTCTGTGTGTACATAGTATGTGAACATTAAAGAAGATAGCGAGCTTCTTTCGAGAGATATTACAAAAAACAAAAAAAAACAAAAAATTAGCTAAGTGGCGCTTCAAATCACTGTTAGCAAAGTTACTGAAGAAAAAGATCCACAGATTTTCATTCAACTTCAAAATTTTTACTCAGTTGATCTAACATAACAAATAGTAGAGATGGAGGGGTACGTGTTGACTAGTACCCTTCACAGGTACAAACAGGATATTGTATCACACACACTCAATAAGAAAAACAACAATTTATTGTTTAACACAATAAATTACAAATACAACACATAATAATAATTAATACACAGTTTAAACCAACAAAAGTTCTCTTAATTCACTTTTTATACACTCTTCACTAACGCACACTCCGTTAGTAACAAGACTCTCTAGACTCGAGCTGTTGTTCCACTATTTATACCGGTGGAGAAGGATCTGGAGGGTTCTCGAACATTCTAGAAAGAGCTACACCGCCCCGCTAGCGCTTTCTAGCGGCCACTAGGAGAACTTGAGGTACCTGCTTTCTCTCCTAGATGCCACCAGTGGCCAGATATAAATATAAATATAAATAATAAACATAAAAAAACACTTTTTTCTTATCAACGAGACCTCAAAACATGTATTACCGGTAAAAACTCAATTTCTATTAAGAGAATAACAAATCTTTTTTTTGAATTTTTTTTTAAATTAAAATTTTACATATTTGTCCAAATTTAAATATAGAGGTGGTGGGGGGAGAAATAGCTAGCTATTAACCTTTGCAGGTTGTAAAGTGGCCCAGTAGAGCGCACCACAAACCTTGATCCACCTGGATATAGCATTTGGAATTAAACGCTACAAATTATGCACAACTGTCTAAAATAATTTTTTTATTTGGAGGGGGGGGGGATGTTTCAAATAAAAGTGATACGTTTATAACGGTGCAGTTATTACACCAAGTTTAAAGGAACACGTTAGAGACGTTTTTGAGAAAATTCTAAAAAAATTTCTGTAAAGTAGCACTTTTAGTTAACCGATTTTTTTTCAAATCTGGAGTTCCAGGAGGGAAGCTTAACCTTTCTACTGCCCCCCCCCCAAACCTCCTACAAAATCAACGTCAAGAAAGTGTTTCAAATGAAAAGTGCAGGATTCATTTGGTAGTTAGTAGAACAAGTATAAGGAAATGGTTGGTGCTAAAAAAGAAAAAAAAACATTCAGTAACGTCGGACTTCCGGATGATAGAGTTTGCTCAGTATCTTCGTGTCAGATTTGGTGGTAGTATCTAAACGGAATAGCATATTTGAGCTTGTTCTTACAGTAGTAAATAATTTCTCATCTTTAGTGATTAACTGAAAATTAAGGTTATACAGAGTTTGCTGCATTGCTCCACAGGTTTAAAAAGGCCAGTGCTAAGTAAGTCTGCCGTGACTATTGTACATAAACAACTCAGACATGCCGGGTTAGAAAAAATGAATTGTAAATCATAAATTCAAGAGTATGAGAAGGTGAAAGGTAATACTAAGCGGACGTATCCCCTTCCGTTTCCAGCCACCCATAATTTTACTTTTTCTATAAACTATATAAAAAAATATATATATATATGATTGAATCTTAATTTGAAAAATTCACAAGAATTACGACTTAAATATGGTACTCAATTACGAGTGCGGGTTGCATTATGTTTAACGAAGGGTGTGCCCCAGAATGGGGAAGCAATTTGTTTAATAGCACCACAAAGGATTGCCATTGCGTATAAATAATTGCCTTATAAAGTTGAAACTAAATAATATGATTTGTGCTGCCACGAGACGCGACAGAAAGGTTTTAGTGAAAAAAATCTGGTGTGAAACACTCACACAACTCTCTCTTACTCCAGTTCTCAAAATTATAATTGACAAATTTTATAGTTCGAAATTTCTTTGAAACTCGGAATTTTGGACATCTATTTATTTCTAATTAATTTTGTTTGGATGATAGAATCGTATAATCAAGTATGATAGCACTTTCGAGAAAAACATAACCCCATCCCTCCCCTAAAAGTGCCCTAAAATGAATTTTCCCATTCATTTATTTGTTTTTAAATAAAAGATGTAGATCTTTGTATGCTTAGTTTATATAGCAAGTTTCAATAAAATCGTCGAAGCTATTTTTGAGAAAAACGCAAAAAAAGTAAAACAAACAACTAGTAGATTGACACTTCCGGTTGAGGAATTTTGACAAATAACTTACTGTCCGGATCCCATGGTGATACCTAAACGGGAATATTAAGTTTCAACTTTCTATGGTTTTTCGTTTGCTGTTCACATTGGACTTAGAGGACCTCAAAACGGATATTTCCGGTGAAAACTCGATATCGAAAATTTGACACGATTACAATACTTCCTCTTACTAGGAGTAAGAGAAAGTAAAAAATATATGATTGAATCTCAATTTGAAAAATTCACAAGAATTACGACTTAATTATGGTACTCAATTACGAGTAAGGGATGCATATTGTTTATCGGAGGGTGTGCCCCAGTATGGGGAGCCAACAGTACCACAAGTTCTATCATTTCCTCTAATGATTTTTTTTTAATGTAAACAATATTTTAGTTTGGCCATTGTTAATTAAACAAGCAAAAAATTAGTTGTCTGTGGCCAAAGAAGAAACTTTTTATTTTCAAAAATAGTTTTATTCAACGTTTCGGACACCATAGGTGTCCTTTCTCCTGGACTACAAAACATAAGTTTGGAAATAAAGAAAATTGTGCGATAAAAATTAAAACATGAAGATTAAAACAATATTAATGCAAAATTTACAAGTTGGGAAATGTGAAGAGTGGTAGAAATGAAAAACAAATCAATTAGTAATTATAAGAGAAATAAATGATTTTAAATAAACTAGAAAATGAGTGGAAAGTATAGAAAGTTGATATGTGTAATTTAATGGGGAGGACGGGAGGGCTTTTTGGAGGAAGCGGAAAATGCTGTTGTAAGAAGATGTAATGACGTTTTCTATTTTGTAGTTAGTGGAATTAGGGTTGAGGTAAATGTGTATGGATTCAGAAAGAAGTCGCTTCAGGTGGTTAGAACCGAAGCATTTCGGAAATCAAAGGAATGGGCAAGGTTGAGTGCATGTTTTATGAGAGCTGTACTGTCAATTTTTTTTGTTAGCTATGTCTAGTTCATGTTGTCTAAGTCTCTTTAGTTGTTTTGATTCACCAGTGGAACATGCGTTACAGTTTGGTGCAGTGCAATGTATAAGAATTCGTTTGGCCATAAGTTTCAATGGGGTCTTTAAGTTTAGAGAACAGTTTGCTTTGTTTGTTGGAGGAGTAGAGACCAGATTTGAAATTGGGAATGATAGACTTTAGAATATGCATGATTTTGTATGAGATGGCATTTGTGTAGATGAAAGAATGGAATATAGACGGCTCGGGCATGGAATGGCATCTGCTTTTTAAAAGGTTGTTTTTTTTTAGTTTACGGAATGTTTTGAGGATGAGGTGATTTGGATAATGATTTTGTAGTAGAATGTTGCGTAATTTTGTTGATTTTGTCGCTCTGGAATGGAGGTGCAAACAATTTGTTTAATAAAATTGTATTAATTGTGGTCAGAGACAGTTATGTGAGTGTTTCACACCAGATTATTTTTTTGCTTTAGAAGGAATTCTGTAGGTTTGGTAGTATAGGAAGTGAATAATAAGGTATTAGTTGTGATTCAACGAATTGTGCAGTCTGTGGGTGTATGTTGTGTGCTTGTATGTGTGTTATAAACATAGAGCCTGCTGTCTGATAGATCTGATGTCCTTAAAGCAATCACCCAGACACCTTGTTCTCCACTGCAAGAAATCCTTCTTTAGTCGGATATCCTTTGGTTTGGTATAGCAAGCAGTGTAGACGTGGCAGGGTGAATAGCCTAAATAAGGCTATCACATTTGATGGCCTATTATTCGTCAAACGGCCCCTATCGCTGCCAATATAGCCTGAAAAAACTGTGTGTGTTAAACGTAGTGGTAGGGAGAAACACATTTGTATTAGCGCAAGCATCCTAAACCCTTATACACACACACAGACAAACCTCCATTGCTTATAACGTTTGCATTTATCACACACTCACAAACCTTCACTCACATATATTTCGTGTAAAACAAAAATAAAAATCCATGTGAAACACTCACACTACTTTCTCTTACTCCTTTTAATACAATTATTTATATAAAATGACCAATTTTCGTAAAACTCAAATTTTATGTGTTTGTCCTGATATAAATACAGAGGTGGTGGGGGACAAGGACCAACCTACTGATCTTGGCAGGTAGAGAAATGGTGATTATATTATGGCCCACTAGAGCGCTCTGAAAAACACTTAAAAAGCTACATATACAATTTGAAATTAACGCCCTAAATCTTGCACAACTAGCCAAAACAATTTTTCGGGGAAAACGTTTCAAATAAAGGTGATAGGTGTTTATCGTCAAGGTGGGCTCCCTTATGGGGTTATTTCCGAAGATCCCCAATAAGGTAGTGAGGTTTGGTGAGGGTAGTAGCGTCACTGAGGACCACTGCTTCATTTGCATGGACAGTTGGTGGATGGCTTGGAGGACTTGAGTAACATTATACTGCCGGTTCTATCTTTAGGATAGAAGCCCTAATCAATAGGTACGCGGAAGAGCTGAAGCGTATTGAGCAGCAGATGAAGTCATTGCAGCAAGATTTGGTGATATGAAATGTGAAAGTGTCCGCGGGAGAAAGTGTATCCCCCCGTCTCATTTGCGCAGGATCGATGGTCGCTTCGGCCCCTCGTGCTACCCAATAGGAAAGTTATTGAGATTGAACCAAGTGCGGAATGTAAGGTCGCTACCTCAAAAGAAATGTGTTAGCGGTTAAAAAAGCGTTTTGTTATTCCACTGATTTAACAAAACATCCGGATGATGGGCGAACCCAAATCTAGTCGTTTGGCCACAAAAAAAAAAGCAGGCCATCACGGAAAATATCTCTGATGCTTTCCAGCTCTGCGGAACCAACAACCACAACAACTCCTTTGTTTTGTTTGATAATAATCTCCTTCAGGAGTAGTCCTACAGGAAAGCAAATATTATTTGTAGGAAATGTATTTCTCTACAATTTTGATTATTAGTATTTATATCGTGGAATCAATACTCAACAGTTTATGAGCAAACGTTTTATGCATTCTTTGAATATTCCTTTGTTTTTTGGCAATAACTCCTTTAGATGTAGTCCCATCAAAAAGTGCTGAAGTATCTTAATTGTAGTAAGTTTAATTCTCTACAACTTTCATTATGAACCGTTTTATCATATAATTAATATTAATCATGATATGAGACAAAATCTGAAGATGTCGCCTAATACTCTTTTGTTTTTGTAATAATTCCTTTAGTAGTTTTCCTATCAAAGAGTACTAAAAACCTTAATTAAATAAATATAATTCTCTACAATTTTGCATTATGCATTTTTTTTTTTATAGAATCAATTTTAACCAAGTTATAGTGCAAAAAGATTTAATTTGTCCACAGAAAAAGTAGTTTGGTGTTATGGCAATTCATAGAATACAAGGAAATGTAGACCAACGCCTAATTCAATAACCATTTAATAGTGCAATAGCTTATCTTCATTTCAGGCGGACTTCCCCTTTCAACGTTTACGATTTCCCTTAATTACTATACCGGCGTTTGATGGCGGTACGGCAATATAATCTATTAAACAACGTCCAGGCGTCATCCTGCTCTAAGGTTTGCCCTCGAGGATGCTGTAGAATTATTTACTCTCAGCTGGCAGAATATGCGCTGATGTTGACGTAACATTAATATAACTGTGTCCTATTATTAATAAATTAATTTTCACACATAATTTTACATGAATGAAATTCAATTTTCACTTTAATAGTTTCTAAACTAGCCATACACACAAGGCTATGCCCCGCTATTTCCCCCAACAGTCACCACATGGTATCCTGTCTAATACACTAACTGCTTAAACATGAGTCTTACATCATTTCCTTTATAAATTTTGAAAGACATTTTCATGTAGAAAGTGTGATTAGATTTTAGAATCAAATCATAATTGCAAGCGGATATTTATCTACTACAGTGTTGTGGTACTAGCATTTTTTTAAACTGCATTCACACATTAAATATACTGCACCAATAAAAAATATCCGTGCACCGATTAGCTTCTTGTCTTCATAACAAATTATTTTATTCTTAAATTTCGAGTATTTAGTATTTTCTAATTTCTTAAAATTGATAACAACTCCAAGAATAGTAACATTATTTATAACTGGATTTCTCAACTAAAATATGAACTTCTCGCTATTGGAGCTTTCGATACGTTATTATTTAGGGACCCATCATATTTAAGAAAGGATTTTAAAAACATAATCGCCAAATTAACTAACAATTATCTAAGCAGAGATATAGAATCAGTTTTGAACTCTAAATATAATTGTGTATATAGAAATTTGAGCAGTCTGGATATGGGTGAAGACTATTTAAATTTTAATTGCAGTATTAAAAAAATCAGAATAATAGTCCAATTACACGTCTGGCCAACTTATCCAAATTCTGTTTATACTATAACAATAATAGATACGTATTTGACGCTAATAATATTTGCAGTACATGTAAATCAATGAAGCCTGCTTCTTTGTTGCATTTTATATTTGAATGCCATACTCTTGAGCCATTTAGAATTAGCTTATCTAGGTCAACTCTTTGTTTAAAGTATTTTGTACTATAAAACAATAATAATAAATAAATAAATAAAATAATAAAAAATAGTTTTCTAATGAGGAAATTAGTGGAGTTGTATTTAAAAAAAATGTACTAACGAAATTATTTTTTTTTTTCTACACCCAACCTTAAGGCAACTGTGCCATTCGGTTTGTGGCTGCCCAATATAACGTAGCTCTTCTGAATGTATTGTTTGGAGTATGTAAATTTTTTATATCCGCTAGTTTACATGCGTCGAGAAGTTCAGGCGCGATTTCTTCTTGTCGGCACAGAACACACTGTGAGTCATTTGCTCACTAATTCGATATAAGTGTGACTGCAGGTAATCATGACCAAGTCATGCGGCAAGTCTGAAGCACGCCCGCCACACCTACATGTCTTGGCAGGCCAGATGGCATCTGTACTTTTCCTGCAACATTAATGAAGTTAAACCATTCATTTATTTCAAACATCTGGTGTGATATACTCACGAGACCTTCTCTTATTGCAGCTAACAAAGTTGTAATTGACAAATTTTTTACAAACTTAATATTTACTAAATAACTGTCTACAGTTTTGTATCAATGGAAACTTAATAAAATGACTTTATGGAAGAAAGCTAACCTCCTCCCGCCCTCCACTTCTTTAAATGAATTTCTCGGAACAAAGTTCAAACAAAAGTGATAGATCGCTACATTCACAGTTAGTGTAACAAATTTAATGAAATTCATCGCTGTTGTTGTGGAGAAAATGGTGAAAAATGGAAAAAACTGTTCAGTAGAAACGTACGTCTGGTTAATCGATTTATTTCAAACTCAAAATATTGCCAATATATTTAATTCTATTGAATGTTATTTAGATGACGAAATTATATAATAAATTGATATATCACTTTTAAAGAAAAACATAAACCCACCCACCCCCAAAAGTACCCTTTAATGACTTTACCCGGAGAAATGTTTCAAATAAAAGTTGTATCTCATTATATGAGTAGCTCACATACTTAGTTTAAAGAAAATCGTTGGAACCGTTTTAGAGAAAATAGCAGAAAACTGAAAAATACATTTCAGTAAAAACGCATTCTGGTCATCCGATTTTCTTCAAACTCGGAATTTCGATAATATGTTTAATTTCTAATTAATATTATTTAGATGATAGAATTTGGCAGTATCTCTTGGTGAATGGACCACAGTCTTACAGACTGAAGTTTGTACTATTCTTTGTTGTGTCTTGGATAAGAGGGTATGTAACACTAACTTAAAAGGTGTTTGTATCTGCTCGGACAGCCAAGCTGCGCTGAAGGCGCTGAGTTCATGTGTCTTCACATCCAGGTTGGTGTTAGAATGTTCTAAAAGACTGGAAGAGCTTTCTTCTCTGAAGGATGTGCTTCTAGTCTGGGTGCCAGGTCACATGGGAATTTTTGGGAATGAGGGGGTGGATAGGTTTGCCAAATTAGGCGCCTCTCTTCCTTTCATTGGTCCCGAGCCTGCTGTTGGCGTGTCTTCTGGCACATGTCTGTCAGGCTTCCAGACATGGACATTTTCACAGCATTCATCCTTATGGATGAGCTCAGTTGGTTTTCGGCAGTCCAAAATGCTCATCAAGGGTCCGGACTAGGCCATTAGTGAGACGTTGCTGTGTTTTTCACGGAGCTCTCTCAGGCATCATGTTGGATCCCTTACTGGACATTGCGGTTTAAAGAGAGATCTCTACGTAATGAGGCTCATGCCGGATCCATTTTGTAGAGTGTGTGAGACAGAGGAGGAAACACCCATCCATCTTATGACAACGAGAATAAGATGCCGTTTCTATAAGAAACCATTCCAAACCTGATTGCACGGCTAGCCGGCCGTACAAGACGGGCCCTCAGTATTGGGATTCAGGAAAATTTATCAAAATTTTGTATTTAATCAATATTTTTAATTTTTTCGTTATTTTTCATTTCTAATAATTTTTATTTGCTACGTCAATCCGAATGAAGAGTTAGTGTAAATAATTAACTCTACAAGATATTATTTAGTAGCGAATTGTATTAAAAATAGATTGTTCCAATTAATATTATTTACTAATGAAAAACTAACGGTCCCATTTTTTATTGGCTGTGTGTATAGTATATGATTCTATCATCTGTAATAGCAATATGTTTCCGAAATTCCGAGTTTAAAAAAATATTAGTTGTTCAGTCTTCACTGATCTGTTTTTTTTTTTCTTTTTTTTCAGTTTTTGGCAATTTTTCTTGGTAACGTCTTAATGGTTGTACCAGCGCTTGTTTATAACATTGTACTCTACCCAAATTTTCCATTCAGAATTAATATAGGCTTTGCTATTGTTACCTAAATATCGCCACGAATTCTCCTAAAACCTTACTTTGTAACGAAATAGTTTTAGTATGTCTAATTTTAAGTAGTTTTCAGTTGGGGCCCCTTTTGCTAGCGAAAACTTCTCTCTATAATAGCCAGGTGCTGGAGTTTGAATGTGGTCTCTCTCACTTTCTGCCTCTCTCCCCCGCTCTGGTTTTGATATAAATTCATGTCACCGGTGGTAGCGGCGGCGGCGGCTAGAAGTCCTCGGTGTAAGCTTTTACAGTGGAGATTTGGAAGCGGCAGTGCTAAAATGGGCATGAGAGGTAGTTTGTCCCTATCATAGCTTGCCCCCATAGTATGTATGCGAGTATAAACCGCTTTTCAAACACTTCCCCATTGTTCTAGTAGTAAACTTCTTCTCCTAATTCCTCCAGCACAGTGATAAGCCTTGCTCTCCCTTTTGTCCTAGAGCGCGCGCAATCCTGCAAGCCCCTCCCAAAGCCCCCAACTATTATCCCATACTCTTTAACCCATAAGAAAACATACTAGGGATAAGTAAACAATTAATATAGCATCCACAAAAGACTTTTCCTCCCTCTCTCTCCCCGTGCACGCGGTAGCGTTTCCATATGGCAGTCTTTTAACTTCTCAGCCACATGGTTTTCACCATCCAGAAACTTTCGAAGAACATAATGGATGAAGGCGGGAAAGCCCCTCCCCCCCCTTTTAGTGTCGACAGCAGTTTTGCTTCTTGTTATAAAACATTCCCCAAATGAATGGTGTGCGACTTTTCCGTCTGGACGCCACACAAAGCGCACGCCTTTAAAACCAAACAAAAATACACATACACACAGTCCAAGTCTTTCCGGATAGTCCTAGCATTATCCTATGCTCAGTGATACTTTTATGCTAACGTGTACAATCTTAGGATATAAGGAGAAACATGTGGAAACCCCCTGTAGCCTAAAAGTCGCTTCCACATACCATCCAAGAAAAATAGCCAGATCTTCTTCATAAAGCTTAACTTATACAGGAAACTTTTGTAGAAAATATAAGCATACTTTAAGCTAGTTTTAGCAAAAGAGTGTTCTCTGTATCTACAAACAAGTATATTATTATATTAGGTCATTCCTAAAATTACGGGACTTAGACCAGATTAATTTAATTAGCATTTATTGCCTATTTAAATTAAGAACTTTTATGGTTATCACGATACAGTGCTGTGTATGACACATAGTTAACTGGAAGTTATTATGTTTACTTCTCGAAAGATATAGAGATTATTTCATTTCACTTTCACATAAAATATATTTGTTTATGATTTTGATTTCAGTCTGTTATTAATAGTGTACTTCGATCATAACTGTAAATCTATTTTAAGTCCTTCACATGTTAGATATTGTTTCGAGTGTAAAATTTAAAATTTTGTTTATTTTTTTTTTTTTTTTATAAAAATTTAAATTATGCATTATTTTTTTTTCATTGCAACCGACATTTTTCTTTTTTTAATTTGTAAAAAAGTATAGGGTGCTCCCTGATAACAAATAAAGAAATAAAAATTTTACAAAAGATAGTATTTAAGCGGAATACCATGTTTGATCTTTCTGCGACTTTTAGTTTCTCAGATAATCTGTTAGGACACACACACACACACACACACACACACACACTATTTTCTAAAAACATTTTTTTCGTATTCAGGAGACCCGAAAACATGTATTTCCGGTGACAACTCAATTTCGAAAATCTGGTACGATCGCAATACTTCTTCACTAGAAGTAAAAGAAAGTAAAACTGAAGGAGTAAATGTGAAGAAAAAGGGATGGTACGAATGAAAACCTCCCTTCCATAGGAAAGAAAAGTTAGACAATTCTGACCACATTCTGTCGTGGTTGCTATGTTTCACATGTTGACTCACCACGACTTCCTATGAATACATTTGTATATAGACATCACTGGATCTACATCTACCCACTGTGTAACACGCCTGATAGACAGCAGAGCAATCCTAGAGAGAGACTTTGTGTCTAGTATTAAAACGACGTCGTCAGTCTGGCCTAAGAATTTTTCGACTATAAAATATCTAACCTATATTGTAATGCTAGATATAGAATGGCCGGAAGGTCATGATAATTGGAGTTGTGAACAAAAAAAAAAAATCTTGGACCCCATTAGTCCTCTGTTCGAACCTAAACGTAGTAATATGTTTCAGTATGGCTCCAGACAGAAGGAAACTTGTAACTCCTGAAAAAATCCTTCAATTTGGCTGCAGATCTAGCAATAGTAGGGATGGTTTTCAGGAGCGTGTTTTTCTTTGTGGGGGGGATAAGAACCACATTTGCTTAGGTCCCACGCCATCGGGCACCTGTTATTAATAATAATAATAATGAGTTTCAGTACTGTGACTAATTTAAGTTAAGCCTTTTAATGATAGGCATACCCTCCGCGGTTTTGATGTTGGCAGATAAATTCCTAAGTTGTTCCCGGGACTTGATGATGAGTGTGTGCTTAGAGTTTCATATAAATGATGCTTTAAAGTTTATAATAGGTATAAAGTTTTAAGTGTGTAAAGAGAGAGAGTGAGTGAGTGACAAAGTACTTAATACTAAGCTGGGATAGGTGGGGGTTGGGGCTTGGGGCTTAGCAACCACAATTGGGCAAGGTGTGATACACAAGCGTTGTAAGGTGGTTCATAGGTAATTACGGGGGTTTTTGGAGAAGTCTGCGTGGGCTATCAGTAAAAGGGGGAAACCAAGAGGCGAAGGAGGGGGTGTCCAGTTGCAAACTAACCAAGTAGCCAAAGTTCACTCTGGCCAGGCCGCGTCTCCTGCGTCTAAAACTGGCCGGGCGCTCACCTTGCACACGGGTTAGAGGATCACACTTTGACTAAGCGAAGAAAACCTTGGGAGATATCCCATTAAAATACATCGCCCCCAAAACCTAGGCGGCACAAGGTATACCCGGCCGCCCGCGTAGCCTTAACCCGTCATCATTATTATATTCTAGCAAGCCTCACACCCGCCAACCGTACAGTAGACTAAACAACCATTAATTATGGAACTTGATTTATTCTAAATATTTGCATAGGCAACAGAGTTCTTGTCATCTAGATCCGCCATACTTTGTAATACATTATACCTAATCTTAAAACTTGTTTCAAACCGCAAACATATTACCTATTTACAGTCACATCTTGCACCCACCCACACACACACAAAATCCTTCTCACATAACCCTACAATATCAGCTTCAATTTTATAAACACACGTTCGTGCTAATTTAAAAAAAATTAATAATAGTTAGTTATTCATGATTTCTAGATAATAATTCCAAACTTGGTATTCCGTTTAGGCAGTAACAGCGCGCTTCACACTCTAAGATATCGGGCAAAATCCATCAACCCTAAGTGCGACTCTATACGATTTACTTCAGAATAATATGTGGTTTTATCGCCTACATAATACTAGTATACATTAGTAGCATTAATAGAATAGAATTTGAAGGAATTCGGTTTTTTTGTTGAGTTTTTTGTAATTTTCTCGAAAACGGTTACGATTTTATGTAAACTTGGAATGCTTGTTGCATAGATAGTAGCTTATCACTTTTATTTAACATTTTCGCTGAAAAAAATGATTTTAGAGGGGTAATGGAAGCCTGTCAGTTAGACCAAAATTTAAATTTGCACAAGCTTGCTTGGTTTGCTAATAGAGCGCTTCACGTAAGGCCACTCAGGTATACAAGTCAAATTCCCACCACAATTTTTATGACCAGCCCAACTAAACATTGTAACGTTGCAATTCTAAAAAAAAAAAAAATTCTTGTTTAAATTGTATTCATTAAATTTGTCTGTAAACTCGAAACAGTAATTCCTGACTATAAGGAAAATTGCCGCTTTCTCCTTGTTATGGAATCACAGTTTGTTTACCGTACTTACCTGTAACTTACATCTCGCAGCTCCCTGCTCTAACTCCTAAGGGTACAGTATCTCTTTCAAATGAAGCCGTAACAACAGGAAATCTGGAAAAGGTAACCGTCCGTCATCATTTTATTGGTGAATTGCAAGCCAGGATAGGCGAGAAGTATATAAGGGCGAGAGCTGACTGGAGCTCGTCTTACTGTATGGGGAGCTACCACTTCGACCACAGATTCAGAGAAGACATCGGTAGCAAATTGCAAGTACATGTATAATCTATTTATATAATTTTACCTTACAGGGGATTAATAGAATTTAATGTAGAAGTTTACAATGCGTTTTATAGAATTTGAATTGGTTTAAATACAATTTTTTTTTCGCTGGACTAGCAACGCGGAGATCACGGGTTCGAATCCAGCCGTGCTAATCTTAGATTTTCTCTTCCTAGGAGCCCCTACAGCTCACTGTCCGGTGATGGACAGTGTTGTCTGTAACGGGAGAACACTGTCCGGAGGCCGGCAGTGCACTGAGAAGGCTCCGGGCGCAAATGACCTCAGATGTTGAGACGCCTTAAATTTAAAAAAAAAAAAAAAAAATTTTTTTTTATTTAAACACTTAGTAAATTATTAAGTAATAGTCGTAGTTAAGTTGCTGGTTCCAAGCAAAGAAAGAATGGTACCTAGAAATAAGCAAGGTACAGATAATGAAAAAACATGAAACGATTCGGAGGATCAGATTCCGTTTGGAGCAGAACTGAATCACAAACCTGTTGAAGGCTGAAGAATGAGTAAAAAACAAAACTCACCCCGACGAATAATTGATGAACCGAACACTGTAATACGAACCAGAATATTGAAATAGTTTTCAGTTGCTAAGAAAAGAAATTTTGTATGTTTTACGGTAAATGAAACTAAAAATACAAATCTACTATTTAATTACTCTAGATAGTTAAAATTTAGTTGCTAAATAGTGAAATGCCATCCAATCTAACACAAAATAATAGCTTAAAGTCAGAAGTTCAGAGGAACTGTTTGAGCTTGCAAAACAGATTCTCACAAGCGGTGAAATCAAAGGAATCGAATTGAAATCAATTGGCTGAACTTAAAAATGAATAAAAAGTGGATAAATACCCTTTTGTTAGGAATTCGGTCACTTGAGTCCAATTGGCTTGTATATCGTGATGGTGTTCTCAATCAGATTGAAATATACACTGATAGTAGCAAGTAGGTATGTCCACCGTATTTAGTAATCCGACAAAAAAAGATTAATTACACAGTTGAAAATGATAGAATGTTGTTGTGGAGGATGGTTCCGCAGAGCTGGAAAGCATCAGAGACGATTTCCTTGATAGCCTGCTTGATTTTGTGGTCATCGACCGGTTTCGGGCGTTCGCCCGTCTTCAGGATTCGTTTGTCAGACAGTGTGATAACACAGACTTGCATAGAGCAAATTCAGTTTACACACTGACTCACACTGACAGAGTCAGTGAATCACACTGTCTGACAAACGCATCCTGAAGATGGGCGATCGCCCGAAAACGAATCGATGATCACAAAATGAAGCAGGCTAACACGGAAAATGTCTCTGATGCTCTAATGATAGAATGCTTATGAAATGAGAAATAATCTTACCTTAAAGGCCTTATGTATATTAAAAGAGGTTTACCAACGAAGTTTGCGAAGAAATTTGCTGTAGCAATATACGAAAATGATGTTGGGTCAACAAAGGTTGAAGGAATTTAGCATGACAAAATTTCCCGCCAACTTAAAGCTCAACAGAATGAACTGAATGAATTTCATTCAAAGTTGTTGAAAACCACAATTAGTTTGAGAAGAAATAAAACATTAAAAATGATAACGAAGAAGCATTATATCACAAAATAGATGTTATGCAAAAAGGAGCCTGAAAGAAATGCCCATCCGCTTATGAAGTGGAAACAGAGAGAGGTACTACACGCGACGATACAGTCTATTGTACCAGTATGTTCAACGAACATACGGTTAGAAGGGGCTTGACCTTCACTAGATAACAGTGTTGCTCAGCTATCAGAAAAAAGAGCAGACAAAATCTTGCGTGGGAACTGCACCATTTATAAATTTTAGTTAAAAATACTGAATTGGAAACAACCAAACCACACAAAACAACTAAAATCACCAAAAATCACAAAAAAACAAAAAGTCCAAGAATTTGAGAACTTAAATTTGTAAAATCTAAAATGATGACATTTTCTCTTACAGTAGTAAGAGATGGTAATAAATTCGTAAATATGAGTAATGTTAGCAAAGTGGACTGCAGTCCAGTGAGGGATGCACTAGTGGCTGTACTGAGACTGCTTTGGTACTCATCAATCACCGATGGAAATTTCTACATTTCCCTCTTCTGTTATTTATCGTGGTCGGGAGGCTGTGTCTGTCTGTGGGTAGAATGGTGCAAAGGATACTTTTCACCTGGGTTACTGGCAGAACTGATTCATAGCACCAGGACCAGTCCAACCCGCCACCATCCGTTGTTACAAGCGACCCCATGGGAGGAGGCCGGTACGGCTGACACGGCTGGTTCTGTGCCTCCCTCCACCACACACACACACTCACTCACGAACTATACGACAAACTTAATTGTTCCATTAATTCACAAACACCCAATGACTGTGCCGTTTCGCTCACTACTTCAGTTGAAGCACGTGTTTCAGCATGCTCCAAAAATAAATAAATAAATAAAGTCCCTCGAGTATCGCAGTACCGTGCGTCCCTCTATATTAATTTTTTTCAGAAACATGTTTTAAATAAAAGTAATACGATTCTATTTATGCAGCAAGCATTCCAAGTTTAAACAAAATCGTTGCAACCGTTTTCAAGAAATTCCAAATCTCGGAAACCTATTTTGTCAAACTTCCAGTTAACAAATTTTCTTCATATTTGGTATTATATCAATGCTTCAAATATATATTAATTTTATCTAGGTTCAAAATCCAATTTTGCCCGGATAATGTTTCAAAATAAAAGTCATAGATAGTGTACAGGGTGTCCGGGCTAAATGTCCACCCCATTTTTCTCGCTAATTATTGATGATGGAAAAAAATTTCAAATCATAACTCCCTTTATTACTTTCTCTTACTCCTAGTAAGAGTAAGTATTGTAATCGTGTCAAAGTTCGATTTAGCGAGTTTTCACCGGAAATAATTATGTTTTGAGTCGCCTGGGTTCCAAAAAATAGTGGTTTTTAGAACTGGTGGTGTGTGTGTGTGTGTGTGTGTGTGTGTACGAGAAAAGCATAGCTCAAAAACGAAAAACCGTAGAAAGTTGAAACATGATATTCCGTTTAGGTAACACCATGGCATCTGACAGTGCCATGGTAAGACCATGGCATCTGTCAATGTTCCTGAAACCAAAAGTACCACATTACTAGTTGTTTTTTTGCTTTTCGCAATTTTCTCAAAAATCGCTCCGACGATTTTCTTTAAACTTAACGAATCGACTACACATACAAAGAGCTACAACTTTTATTTGAAACATTTCTCCGGAAAAATTTATTTAAGGCCAGTTTTGGGGGAGGGGTGGGGTTAGGTTTTCATTTAAAATACTATTTCAGATTATTAAACAATTCTATCATCTAAATAATGTTAATGAGAATTGAAAAAAATTATTTGTTGTTGAAATTCCTAGTTTCAAAAAATTCGGGTAACCGGAAGTGCGTTTACATTACCACTTTACTAAATAATTTTTCCACTTTTTCGCGATTTTCTCAAAAACGACTCCGACAATTTTGTCGGAACTACCTATATAAACTAAGCATACTAAGATCTACAACTTTTATTTAAAACATTTCTCAGAGAAAATTCATTTAAGGGCACTTATGAAGAAGGGCTGGGGTTATGTTTTTCTCTAAAGTGCTATCATAGTTGATTATACAATTCTATCATCCAAACAAAATTAGTTAGAAATGAATAGATAGCCAGAATTCCGAGTTTCAAGACAATTAGTAAACCGGAAGTGCGCTTTTCTTGAGAGTTTTTTCAGTTTTCGACGAATTTCATTTAATTTCGTACACAAACTATAAAATTTGTCAATTATAATTCTGAGAACTGGAAAAGGGGAAAGTTGTGTGAGTGTTTCACACCAGATATTGAGTAGTATCTAATGATATTATATAAAAAAATTCTACTGCTGATTTGCAGGTTAAAAAAACAAAATTTTTTTTCAAATGGGAACCCCTATTTTTTATTATGAATTCCAAAAGTACTTTTTTTTGTGAGAAAAATTAAAATTGCTTTTGTAGTCCCCATGTTATGAATTTTTGAATGAAAAAAAACTTTTTTTACCGCTGGCATAGTAATAAAAAACAGTTATGGATAAACCCATAAGAGTCCGTCCAAAGGGCAAAAACAAAAATGCAACATGAATTTTTACACGAATGCTCTCTTGTTTACTGTTTTAATCGCATAAGTTGTAAACAATGCCTTGTTTTTAAAATACTTTCAGCCTACCTCAAACTTCCATTCGTTCCGGCAAGATGAACCGTCAATATTCGACAAACGAAAAAACTACGACATGTGATGCACGGCATTTTTGTTAATGCCGCCGTCAAGCTTAAACAGCTGCAATGGTTTACCAGGAGAGATTTTCTGAACGAAGACACCCAAGCCAGGAAACGATTGCTCGTATTGCTATTACGTTCCGCTTGTTTGGCAGTGTCATTCGCCAAGGGCCAAGAAATAGAGTTAGGATTGTTCGTACTTTCGATACTGAGCTTGATGTACTACTGTATGTACAGGAGAATCCTAACACTTCAGTTCGAAATGCGGCTATAGTTCTGAGAAGTAGTATAACTGTCGTGTGGGAACTACTCCGGCATTATCAAATAAACCATGGGGTTCATGGCTTCAAATAAGTTCAGGGGTTTCGCGAGGCGCATAATCAAGAGCGCCGACTTACTTTTTTGGCTCATATTAGTGTATTAACTGAGGAAATTCCAGATTTTTTATATTTTATTTTATGGACCGACTAGCAAAAACACAGGAAGCCATTTGGTGTTTTAAGATCCAGCAGTCAGCGGTAAACAAAGTTTTTTTTTTCATTCAAAAATTCATAACTTGGGGACTACAAAAGCAATTTTAATTTTTCAAAAACAATTTTGCTCACAAAAAAAAAGCTACTTTTAGAATTCATAATAAAAACTAGGGGTTCCCATAAAAAAAAAAAATGTTTCTGTAACCTGCATAGCAGCAGCAGATTTTTGTTTAAATAGTATCATTAGACACTACTCAAAAAATGAAGGGAGTTATAATTTGAATTTTTTTTTCCATCATCAATAATTACCAGGAAAAAGGGGGTGGACAACTTAGCCCGGACACCCTGTATGTGTGTGCACACAGTATATAAAGTTTAAAAAATATCATTGGAGCTGCTTTTGAGAAAATCACAAAAAACTGAAAAAAAAAATCATTTCAGTAAAGTCACATACTTCCGGTTGATGGGTTTTGCCAGAAATTTTCATGTCTGATACAGTGGAAGTGCCTAATCATTATACCAACTTCGAAACTTCCTGCGACTTTTCGTTTTTGAGATATTCCGTTAACACATACACACACACACACACTTTTTTCATATTTAGGGGGCCCCAAATCATGTTTTGCCGGTAATTCAATTTAGTTTAATTTGGAAAATCTGGCACGATCGCAGTACTTCCTCCTCTTTACTAGGGGGTGAGAGGAAGAAAATGAAAATCCATTGAGTAGATTGCAGATTGTTTTAGGGGATTATTGCATTGCGACCTAAAAGATCTATTGTGCTCCCCGGGAGCTTGCTCACTTCACTTCCGGTCTCCGAGCAGTGTTCTCTAGCTATAGGCAACACTGCCCATCACCCGACACTGAGTTGTAGAGGTTCCTAGGAAGTGAAAATGTAAGGGAGCATGCTGGATTCAAACCCGAAACCTCCGCTTGCTAGTCCAGCGCGCTACCACTGGCTTACGCCAATTAACTAAGGACGGAGACCTAGTTTGTGTACTGTGTTTGTCCTTGTCTGTAAAACGTAGAGTGTATATAGTTTAAGTGTATTGTGTACTGTTCTGACGAAGTGCATGAAGTACTGAGATGTTGTCGCGACTACCCAAGTAGCTACATGCATCAGATAATCCTTGCGGGCAATCTATTGAGTAATGTGATACATCCATCCGACCGATTTTGACCGAAACCTTACTGCCACATCCCCTGGTCGCACCTAAACTAAATACCATGTTCCAGCTTTCTGCCATTAGCCATTGTTGAGTTTACTCAGGCATACATGTATAAACCTACCAACTTTATATTTTCTCGTACTTCATGTAAGAGCAAGTATTTTGCAGCAGTAGTGATGTTGCAGCAGTAGTGATGAGAAAGTAAAAATTTTGACGGAAATTAATTATTTGAAGTTAAAAAATTAAGGCGGTTATCGCTTTCCATTTGCACTGCCATGTTACATAGGACTGCAAGATATCTGCAGTTTGAAAATGCATTCATCATTATTATTTATTTATTTTTTTTTTTTAACCAGTTTGCACAATGTTGCAAAAAT
>JAAEAF010004229.1:0-21715 GCA_011037195.1 Triatoma infestans
CAATATACAAGTAGATGGCCCCTTGGGTATATTGTCGAAGCCGACCTAGAGTATCCGACTGAGTTGCACGAACTGCACAACGATTTCCCCCTTCTCCCGGAGAATCGGGTGCCTCCGGGACAGGTTAATAAGAAATTGTTAACAACTTTAACAAACAGGGAGAAATACGTTGTCCATTTCGTCAACTTGAAACAGGCCATGGGTTTAGGTCTCCGGTTAGGACGCGTGCATAGGGCGCTGCGATTCAAGCAGTCCCGGTGGCTTCGTTCCTACATCGACCTCAACACCCAAATGAGACAACAGGCGACAAACGACTTTGACAAAGACTTTTACAAACTAATGAACAACGCTGTTTTTGGAAAATTTATGGAGGACGTACGTTTAAACGCATGAAAATAGAACTGGTGACAGACGAACGGAGATTACGGAAACTTATAGCAAAACCGACATTCAAAGACAGGACTATTTACTCCGAGACTCTGGTAGCGGTACATCTGGACTTTGAGCAGATCACTATGAACAAACCGACTTATGTCGGAATGGCCATACTTGATCTGTCTAAGGTCCGGATGTACGACTTTCATTACAACACGATGCTCACCAAATACGGAACCGACAAACTTAAAATGCTCTATACGGACACAGATAGTTTTATATATGAAATCAAGACTGACGACTTTTACACAGACATGACCACCTTACTTGACGAGTTGGACACATCAGACTACCCTAACGGACACCCTTGCCATAGTAGGAAAAATAAAAAGGTGTTGGGGAAGTTCAAGGACGAGGCTAGCGAGGAGCCTGTCTCTGAATTCGTGGGCCTCCGCGCTAAAATGTACGCATTACGTATCCGGGGGCAAGAGAAGAAACGGGCGAAAGGGATAAAGAAGGCAGCCGTAGAAAGAAAGATAACTTTCGATGATTATTTGGCTGCCCTGTTCGACGGAAAAAAGTTTACCACTTCTTTTAGAACAATCGTTTCAAAAGAACATAAACTCTTTTCCGTTGAACAGAGAAAAGTATCCCTTTCGCCTCACGACGACAAACGCCATCTGGTCGATCGTGTAAGTACTCTCGCCCATGGTCACTTTACCATAGCGAAACAAGCTGTGTAAAGTTGTGGGTCCTGCAAATTGTGTATATATGTAGATATGTATATAAGTTAGGTTAGAAGAGTGTTTGGGTTTTGTTTCTATTACGTAGCTTTTAATTTTAAACTTTTTCTATTTATTTATTTGTATATATTTTGCACTATTTTATTTTATACTAATATGTAAACATTTTTTCTAAAAATAATAAAAAATAAAAAATAAAAAAATCAATAATAATAAAAACAAAAAAAAAAGGTGATGGGGAATTTTTGTTATATATATAGTTTAGGCTTAATTTTTCTTTGTAAATATGTTTATGGTGGTGGGAATTTTTATATATATATAGTTAGGTTGAATATTTGTAGATTGTGTGAATGTTGGTTGCGGTTGTATGTATGCGTTGTAGGATAAATTTCTGAGATGTACATGAGTATAAAAAGAGAGGCGGGAGAGCGTTCCTTATTAGTTCCCATCATGAGGTTGGTTAAGCAACAACACACCCTCGCAGTCCAAAATCTTGATGACAACAACTCTTCAAAGACTGAATCTAAACATGGGCCACTTTTTCCTGATTCAATTAGATGTTTAGTGTGTGGTCCATCAAATTGTGGAAAAACTAATCTTATGCTGAGTTTACTTTATGATCCTAAAGGTCTTAGATTTGAAAATATTTATTTGTTTGCCAAGTCCTTACAGCAACCCAAGTATAGGAAGTTAGCACAAATATTGGAACCATTGAAAAATATTGGCTTTTTCCAATTTGAAGATAATGATCATGTTCCAGCGCCTAAAGAGGCCCTACCGAACTCAGTGTTTATATTCGACGATATTGCTTGTGATAAGCAGGATAATGTAAGAGCTTATTTTTGTATGGGACGCCATAATGGAGTTGATATCTTTTATCTAAGTCAGGGCTATACAAGGATACCGAAACATTTGATCAGAAAAAACGCCAACTTACTAATACTTTTTAGACAGGATGAACTTAATCTGAGACGGATTTATGATGATCATATTAACTCTGATATGAATTTTAAAAAGTTTAGAAAAATTTGTCATTGGTGCTGGAAAGATGGCAAGTATGGTTTTCTTGTACTGGACAAAGACAGACGGATAGATGATGGGCGTTATCGTAAAGGTTTCGGAGCCTATATAATACCTTGAATATAGATGTAACAATCAGTCTATTGCAAGACATGGAAGAGTCAACTCAAGCAATGCGCGATATAATCGCCACTAGGAAAGCAATCCAAGAAAAGTATAACTTGCTAAGGAGAAACGGAAGAGACTGATGAATATTTGAAAATGAAATATCAGCCTTTGTTGAATCCTTTGAAGGAACTAATGGGTAAACAAGAGGAACATTCGCCTCAACTTAATATGAAGAGAACACTGAAGCCGGAGCCGGTTGTTTCCGAAACACCACCAGCAAAAAGACCAAGATATCTAAAGCTAGAATCGGCTACAACACCCGGAATATCAAATTCCTCGCCTGAAGAAGAGCGGAAGCTTCCAGCAAAGAGACCGCTGAAGTGTACTCCACAGTCGGCTGGAACTTCAGTTCCAACTACACCGCTTCAAGAAGTACGAGAACTGGTACTCACGCCCAAAGGAAAAGAAATTTCAGAAAAATATTTGAAAGAAGTGGGAGAAATATCCTCAAATTATATTGCAAAATTTATGAAAAATGAAACTAAGGATTTGGATATGGTATATGGCGTAGTTTGTGATGGCCAGAAGTTCACCATTGGTGACACGGAGATCTCAATCAATAAAGACATTTTATCTGTTGGTGAAGATACCTTTTATGCAACCCCAGGACTTTTTGAATTGTTATTTATGAAATATCCAAACTTAACGCTGGTAAAAAAGACAGATTGCGATAATTATAAGCGAATACTACAACAAACGAACGCTCATAAAGAAGGACACAGTCCAACTGGAGCAATCAAGGAACTGAAAACAAACATGAAATATAGGAAAGTGATTTCAAAATTGTTTCCAACGAAAAAAGGTGCTGGACATGTCGACCCCAACAGGCTTGTAGACAGATTATGAGTGTTATTTGGCACAAAGAATGCTGGTGTTGAAATAAAAAGAATAGAAGATCAACTGAGAGACGGAGGTATAATAGCTTAGACTAACCTACGATACACCTCATTTCATCATGACATCCGTTAAGGAACAGATCGTGCATGAGTTGCATAGACCAGCAAGAAGAATATTCAAGAGAAGATCAGTTTTATTGAAGGGAATAGACGACCTATGGCAAATTGACCTCGTAGAGATGCTTCCTTACGCCAGATTCAACAAAGGCAACAAATATCTCTTGACAGTGATTGATTGTTTTTCCAAATATGCGTGGGCTCTACCTCTTAAGAATAAGGCAGCACTTGAGGTGAGTAGAGCATTTGAAAAGGTATTGCAGGAAAGAAAGCCAAACAATCTACAATCTGATAATGGCAAGGAGTTCTATAACAGAATATTTGCCAAGCTGATGAAAGTGAATGGTATAAATCACTATTCAACCTTTAGTAATTTGAAAGCTTCAATTGTTGAGCGATTCAATCGAACTTTGAAATCTGCAATGTGGAAAAAGTTTAGCTTGCAAGGATCCTATGATTGGCTAACCATCATTAACTCTCTGGTAAAGAAATATAACCAAACTAAACATCGAACGATCAAAATGGCACCGGTTTCTGTACGAGGTAAGGATGTAGAAGAACGGCTGTTACGTGATGTATATGCAAAGAAAACAATCACTACAGTTCCTAGATTCAAAGCAGGCGATCATGTACGGATATCCAAGTACAAAGCGCAGTTTGCCAAAGGCTATCATCCTTCATGGTCTACAGAGATTTTTAAAGTTGTAGAAGTTAAGAATACTGCACCAGTGACATATCATCTACAAGATTATAAAGGGCAAATAATTGCTGGAGGTTTTTATCAAGAGGAACTACAGCTAGTGAAATATCCCGACATCTATCTTGTGGAAAAGATTATGAAGCGAAAAGGTGATAAAGTTTTAGTGAAATGGCTAGGTTTAGACAATTCTCACAACAGCTGGGAAAATGTGAAGAATGTACTTATATAAAGCCGGACGAGGCTAACTTGATTCAGTTCATCATGCGACGTGCTAGAGACAAGAAGAAGAAAAACGAGTCATTCCTACTCCTAAACGGATTGGTGGAAATTCTCCTAAATTGAGTGGTAAAGCTAAACGAATGGGCTACCTCGCTTGCGGCTGACTAATTTTGATGTACTCAGATTAGCTAAATCGAAGAAAATTCCCCATTTTAGAGGGGTATTCATGATTGATGAATTTCCAGTGAAACCGTGGAAAAATGAGCGTGCTATTTTCAATTTGGATAGTAGTTGTGGGAGAGGAACTCACTGGGTTTGCTATAAGAAGAGAGGCGATTATGTTCAATTCTTCGACAGCAGTGGAGCCAGTCCACCTTCTGAACTAGTTCGCTATTTAAAAGGTTGCCGTATTTCCTCGAACAGGAAGCAGTATCAAAAAATGGGCAGCAACAATTGTGGACAGCTGTGTTTACTTTACTTGCTGGATCTGCTATAAAAGGAAGGATTATAGTTGTGTGCATTCATTTGGACGCCAGACAGCGATGGGTTTGGACTTTAGGAGAGTGAATAAAAGGACAACTGCAGAGAAGAAAACCATCATTCCAGTGAGAACAGTTGATGAGAGAACATCGATAACCAACAGCAATATTCGCTTTCTTCAAGCGGCAGGTTACTACGTGTTATCACCAATATGGAAGTGCTAGATTTGGAAGAAAGACGTCTGTTCGATAATTCAATTGAATGCATAGAATTGCATTCACATCACCCTTATGCATCATCAAAACTGTTGCCTGGTGATGAAATACGTATTAGTGTACAACATCAAGATCTATATACGCTGCCCAGTCAAAGTTTACTTTATTTGGAGGGTAGGTTTTTAAAAGAAGACGGCTCAACAATACCAACTTCATCAAAATTAACCAATAATGCATTTGCATTTCTATTTGATGAAATAAGATATGAACTGAGTGGAGTTGAAATAGATCGTGTTAGAAATCCAGGAATTGCTTGCACTCTTAAAGGCTTGGTTTCACTTAAGGAAGGCTGTCAATACATAGAAAACTGGGGCTGGTGCTATCCTCAGAGTGATACGCTGAACATCACTTCAAATGAGGGATACTTTAATTTATGCATTCCTCTATCATCACTACTGGGATTTTGTGAAGACTATCAGAAGATTGTGATCAATGTTAAACAAGAATTGATACTCGTTAGAAGCAGACAAGATGGAAACGCTTACAAATTCAGCCGACAGAGAGCTGAAGATGCGGTGGAAAACTGTAAAATAGAATTGGTGAAACTATGCTGGAAGCTGCCCTATGTCACCGTCAACGAACATCAGCGATTAGCTCTTATGCGTCATCTCAAATCTGAAAAGGTATTTTCACTAAGTTTTAGAAGCTGGGAACTCTATGATTATCCACTATTGCCGGCAACTCAAAGACAAATCTGGTCTGTGAAAACATCAAGTCAGCTGGAAAAGCCGCGCTACCTCATTTTAGCTTTTCAAACTGAACGAGCAAATAATGTAGAAAGCAATCCTAGCCATTTTGACCATTGCAATGTGTCAAATGTGAAACTTTGTTTAAATTGTAAAGCTTTTCCATACGATGATTTGAACATAGATTTCTCAGCTAATCGTTATGCACTATTGTATCACATGTATGCTTCTTTTCAAATGTCATATTATGGGGAACAAATGAAACCTCTAACTTCTTGGCCAAATTTTAAAGAGAAAACTCCCTTAATTGTAATAGATTGTTCTAAACAGTCTGAATCTATCAAAACGGGTCCAGTTGATGTAAGATTAGAATTTGAATAAAAAAATCCATTCCCGCCCAACACAACGGCATATTGCCTTATTATACATGATAGGGTGGTAGAATATAACCCTCTAACTGGCATTGTACGCCGTATGGTATAAAAAGGTGTGAATTGTTGGCTCAGTGTTCAGTATGGCTCAGACAGGCGTACTGATTGCTGACTTCCAGTGCTTTGTGGATAGTGTAGGAGGTTATATTGTTAAAGAGCTATCACTTTTTGATTATAACTATCAAACTGTTCGTCACTGGATATTCAAACCGCCAATACAACATAAACAAACAGATAAAAGTAGAAGAACTAATTATTGGTTAGAAAAATATTATCATAAAATCAGATGGAATGATGGGGAAGTTGAATATGAAGTGATTAAAGATATTTTCAAATGTATTGATTGTAACTATAAATTTGTATTTGTTAAGGGTTATGATAAGAAAAGATTTCTCTTACAAAATTTGTACAATTGTTGTGTAATCAACTTGGAAGATTATGGTTGTCCGAAAATTGATTCAATTCACGCAGTAGAAAAAGGCAACCACTGTATTAAACATAACACATGTAGAGAGGAATGTACGCAGTATCGAATTCAAGTCATTAACAATTGGCTAAATAGTAAGTTTGGTTGGAATGATACAGAAATATTTTTGCCTTGATGTATGAGTGTGTGAATGTGGTCACTGGCGATGCATGAAATTGCACGCAAACCTTGAATGTCGGTCACTGGAGTGGTAGAAATATCCGTAAACCTGACTGCTGGTCACTGGCGAGGTTCTAAAAACCCGTAAACCTTGAATGAATTGTACAATGTTTGAATGTGTATTAAGGCAAAACCTAGAAAAATTAAATCCGATTGTGAACATTTCTCTGTCTACTTGTATTTTCCTAAGTTGTTATTTTGTATTAAGAAGAAGTTAATTTTTATTTTAAAATTGAAGTTTGTTTTCTGTTTTTTCTGTAAATATTTTGCATTATGTTTCAATAAATGAGTAAAAAAATATTTTTTTTGTTTTTATTAATTTCCTTATATTTTATTTTATAAAAAACTTTCTCGATTACCCCCACCTTGCCGTGGTGAGAAAGCTTAAAGCGAATGCTGAACAAAGAGGGGTAAACAAAATTTATATAGAAATACAAAGTATGAAAAATAAATGCAGGCTGATGCATGCGGAGACATGTTAGAAGGTTCATTTATTAAATAAGTAAAAATAACATAAGTTATGAGGCAGTAACATGTTCATGCAGGTAGGTTAGAATATGTAATGAAAAAATAGAAAAATGAGTCCAGGCCTGGGATAACATGTCTGGACAGGCAAGGTATGTTTGAAATAAATAAATCTAGATGACTCACTGTATATACATACATTTCTCTTAATTGGATTAAGCATTATAAATCATGCTAAGACCTCTGGAAACATGTCTGGGCGGGCAAGATAAGTTACGCTGAAGACAGGATATGAGTCATCATGGTGAGGGGAAATGAGAGTAAGAGTGGGGAACTATCTTGCAATTCTATTGGCTGACTAGAATGTGACGTCTTGCCTAAAGAGTGGGGGGCGTCGTGTCAATAAATTATCGAGCGTGTATGACAATTCCTCATTCGTCACCTACATTCCAGTGAGCTATCATCAAGACCAACCTCAGGCAAACAAAGTGAGTACTTTTCCTTATTTAATTTCATATGTATTTTTTATGTTCTTACACTATAAACTGACGATTCTATTTCAGATGTCTTCATTAGCAACCTTTTTAAACGAGGGTAATAAAAAGTCTGTGGGCATTGCCCGACTTTCAGACCTAAGAATTGGGTACGCATATGAAGTGGATAGATTCGAAAGAATCAATACCAAATTTGGAAATGCTGTGATTGCCCATATAAATTATATTGGACCAACAGGGTATGAAGACCAGCCGAGGAGAGTATTTCTACCGAATAGGGTTGGCACAGAGATAACCGACGAAATGATTCAAGAATATCCACAGGGACGGAGAAAAATATCCATTTTGTATAAGGGCTTCATCGGCAAAAGATATGAAATTGAATTTATTTAAGTGTATTAAATTTTTTTTTATTTTGTAAATAATTATTTGACAAATAAAAAGGTTACTTTATTTTACTTATTTGTTATTATTTAATTCCCCCAAGTTTCAATTAAATAATAAGAATATTTTATTCTCTGAGGCACGGATGGAGGTAAGTAACATGTTCGGACAGGCAAGATTGGTAATGAGGACAAAGTTTTATTTTTTCTCAATAAGATATTAACGTTCTTGGGAAGAAAAAAATAATCTATTTCCTGGATGACTCATTTCGTAATACGAATTAAGTATTGTTATAAAAAAATAACAATAATAAACCTTTTGCAAAGAGTGGAAAAATAATCTATTTCCTGGATGACTCATTTCGTAATACGAATTAAGTATTGTTATAAAAAAATAATAATAATAAACCTTTTGCAAAGAGTGGGATTTACATTTTTGTTGAGATATGCATAGTGACTCATTGTATATGCAAACATTCTTCATAAGTAAGGTAGGTAACATGTCCGGACAGGCAAGATATACGCTGATTAGAGTTCAAAGTTTAATAAACAAAAATAATAAAAAGAGATTAAGATAAGAATGGATTTTTTTTCTTAATAGGATTAAGTATTACAAAACATTATGCAATAACTAACCTGTTGTGGTAGAAGCAGCAGTGTTGTTTTTTATTAATAAAATCGATATTAATCAATATAGATAATCGATATTCGATTGGCATGAAACACTATAGGCTGTGTGACGTTATCTGATCAGGAATTATCTAGAAGGCAAGCGGTTTTGTGTTATATATATAAAAATAAAATATTTAATACAGTTTAATCATGGAGGCAGTGGCAATGTGACGTCATAAGAGTGGGGATAATGTTACTAGTAGTAAGTTGTACTGTCTGAAATTCAGTTCTAAATGCGTGTCCGGTATGTGCACATCGTTATAGCAGCAACAGTGCTGGAGAGGGGGGTAAGTGAATAATTCTTTTTATTATTATTATTATTATGTGTGAAAGTTGAATGCCACTCCGCCATATTTTTTTTTTTGTGAGTGGGGCGAGGCGAATAAAATTATGATAGTGCGGGGGATTGAGTTAAAATAGAAGTGTACGTTGAAAAGTATAGCTAGCGAGAGGATCATTGTGGCCGACTGGTTATGGTGATGCGACTTCCAACCTAAAGAATGTAGGATCGAATCACAGGCAAGACAAGTTTTTTTCTTATAAAATTAAAAATAATTCCCAGAGTATGGTGAAGTGAGGGGTGTGGTGTGAGACTTGTTTCGGTTAGGTTCCGCCATCTTGTTGTGGAGGGAGGCGTTTTCCGTTAGCATGAGTGAGGGAGGTAGAAAGAAAATGGCGTCATCGATTAGGATGATAGAATAAGGAGTGGGGGAGAAAAGAAAATGGAGTCATCGATTTGGATGATAGGTTAGGGGTAATGGAGGAAAAATAGAGTCAACGGATTGGATGCTAAGTTAAGGGGTGGGGATAGAAAGAAAATGGAGTCATTGGTTTGGATGAATATCTTAAGGAGGGGGGAGTAGGCGTGGTTTGAGGGGGTTATCGAAATCGATGATTGGTTGCTGGTAGGGGTAAGGGAGAGGGGTAGAGGTAAATGGGCGTGGCTTAAGTGCTCGTCGAGTTCGAGGATGGATGTAGCGTTGGGGGGAGGGGGGGTGGGGATAAGGGGCCCGTGGCGTAAGTATTTGTCCAGGTCGAACGATTGGTCAGTGGGCGGGGCTTGGAGAGAGGGTTGATGGATGGAGGTAAGTGGGCGGGGCTAGGGGCTCGTCCAGTTCGATGATTGGTCGGTGGGCGGGGCTAGAGGGAGGGGTGGGGATGGCCGCCATTTTGTACTTTAGGTGTGCCAGCTGCCCCATTTCCCCTCTACTAATAATTATTTTTCTGATCAAACTCGCCGCTATAAGGGTGCAGTCCGGTCGGTATGACTAACCACTTCTTCAGCGATCTTGGGCGTCTGTAAGTGTATCCCAGTCCCTGTATAATGCGAACAACATTTTCAGATTTCCAGAACACTCATACAATATACGTGTACTAGAACCTGCAGAAGTAGTATTGATATGAGCAGCTACTTGGGTTTAGCGTAGCGTACCGACATATCTCTCGCTCTCCCTCACACACACACACACACACACACACACACACACACATACTCTCATACTTTTTACACTTAACATTAACTTGAATTAACTTGACTACATTTTATACACAAACATTGAGATTCAGGAAGCTCTCAATACATCTTTTAGAACCACCAGACGTCTTTTAGTCACTCCCACACACCATGCCATCATTATCACCATTATGTATCGTAAAATATGTGCATACTAAGTATAGAAGCAATTGTTGAAGCTTGTTTCGAGAAAATTGTGGCAAGAGAGCGAGAAAATGGAGACTAATCTCTAAAAACCACTTTTTCATCCTCAAGAGACCGGAAGACTTTGTGAAAATTCATTAACAAGAATACAGTAGTTTCTCTAACAGGAAGTATTGCTACGATCGTGCCAAATTTTCGAACATGAGTTTTCACCGGAAATACATGTTTTGTGGAGAACGAAAAATGTTGTTTGGAGAATGGTCCATTGTGTACAAATATCTCAAAAACGAAAAATCGTAAGTAGCTCTACACTCCGTTTAGGAAGTATCAACGCATCTGACACTAAGGTTTCGGACCAAATATACCAGAGTGAGACATTATTGAATGTGTTTTATCCGTTTTTTGCGATATTCTCAAAAAGTGGCTCCAACGATTTTCTTTAAACTTCGGTTAATATGTACACACATAACTACCTATTCTTTTTTATTTGAAATATTTTCCCGGAAAAGTGGATTTTTTGGTGGTTCTAGGGGGGGGGGGTGAATGGAATTCCAAATTTGAAGAAAATCGGTAAACCGGAAGTGCATTTTTACACAATAGGTTTTTGAGTTTTTGGGAGATTTTCTTTGAACTTGGAATAAATATTAACTGCGCGGGTAAAAAAAGTATCACTTTTATTTGAAACATTAATTTCAAAACCCTCTCACTACTGTAAGAGAATATACTGGTCATCCTGGCAAATGTTCACCGGAAATACATGTTTCCAAAGTCCCTGGACACAAATATATATATATATGTTATAAGCGGATGTTTGTTTGGTTATATTTGTGACCCAGATATCTTAAAAGCGAAAACAAATACAGGAACTTGCTGTCCCGTTTAGTCGTCATACGGTTCAATATCGGATAATCACAAGAGGACTTTTCCATCCGCACTTCACGATTTCCCTTAAGTTCCTTATCCCCAACTACACCAATAAGATCATTAGACATTATTGGAAAAAAATTTTCAGAAAAAAGTTCATTAAATGCACAGCTCAGTTTGAAGCTATTTGTCAATGGAAATTGTTATAAAAGCCGTTAGAGAAAAACCATGTAAGTGTTCAACATTAGAATATTTTTCTTTTTATGTTTTATGTCTGTGTTGCTCTGGGAAAACGATGGAATTATCTGACAGAGAGCAGCCTCTCAAATTGCCCATTTTCAATCATTTTACTTCTATATTTAGTATGCTAATCTGATCGCTACAATTGTAATTTCACTGCTCATAGTACTACGTAGCATACAATCGCGTAATTCCATCTTGTTTTTCTCTACTCAACCTTTCTTTATACCTTGTAGAACTCTCTTTAAAAAGGAAAAGCAAAATAAAAAAGAAAAGTTTATTCCTTTGCATCCTTCTTCAGCAATATTACATTCCAGGAAACTCTCTACCTTCTCCCTAGCTTTCCACTGGATGAGATTTCCGAAGAAATTCTCTGTTACCGCTCTCCTTCCAACCACCTCTTCGTATCCTGCCACCACGTCTAGCCGTCCTTTACTCACTGCCCCCAGCCCCCACTACTTGTTCTTCTTCCATGTATCCCTGGACTCAGAAGTAAGTAGAATTTCTTTGACCTTTTAACTGGCTGTTACCCTGGGAGGAATCTCCTTTAACCTTCTGCGTGTATCTAAGTGAGCTTAACTTTACACACTGTGAAAGGAATCTAAAACATTCCACTAATTAAAAAGGGAGTCTCAGGCTCCGCGAAAGGCACATCTTCCTGAAGTCAAGTATCTCTCGTTGTTGCTCATCTCTTTACTAGTCAACCATTCCTGGACGAAGATTGAATAGACACTTCTATCTATACCCGAAGCACCCTCTAGGTTAAATTATTTGGCCTGGCCTCCTTGTCTGGGCAATCCTTCTCTGGACTTACTTCTCTATTCTTTGTTATTTCATTTCCAAGATTTTCACATTCTAAGATAAATTTTCCATCTTGCTTTTCCTGCCCTAACATTTTTACCTCTAGTTTGCGGGCAAAGAAAATGTTTCTGGAATGTCGGCAATAATATTGGCAATGATAAACATTTTCTTTACTTTGCTTTTCTTTTTTTTGAAACAAAAATAATATCAAGACGAAAACCTGGAAAAATCTCTTCCCATTTTATCAATTATGAAATAATTTCTTGGCTAAAACAATGGAGATTACTTCAATCTTTATTTATTATTCTGGTAGTTTCAGTCAAACTAATAAATAATTAGTTTCTCTTACTGCTATATGAGAAAGTTTTGAAACTGATCTTTCACCACAAGTGTTCTTGACTGCGGGGAAAAACATCTGTTGATAAAGGCAAGTGGCTAATCTCAAATTGGATTGTTTTTGTTTATGGCCATTTCATTCGACTTAGAAATCAACTTTTGCTTTCTATACAGCTTTTAGATCCTTATAGTACAAATAAAGAAATGTCTTTAGAAGTGATGCATAAGCGCTGTTATCTCAAATTACGACTTAGAAACGGGAGTAAGAGCCAAGAATTAGCTCAAACTTTGTCATCTTAAAACTGTCCTTCTGCTAAACTTATGCCAAGTCCCATAATTCCAAGATTTGCATGAGAAATCACAATTCATTAAATCATTTGATTTAATTAGTACGGAATCAAAACAAAATAAGTATTTGTAATAGCATAGATTGTGATCATATGTTTAGGTTTAGAAAAGAGGTTAAACATAATGCCAGGTTACGATTGTATTATTTCCCGCCATATTTCTCTAATATAACTAAATATAGTCAGCATATTGTAATTTTGTTTCATAAATACTGATATGTTGGAAATACAATGAAGATCAATATAATCGATGTGCTATTTCACGCTACATTAGTATTTATTATATATGTTATAGTAATATTTAGTAGAAGCGCACTCTGTCGGCGGCTCGCCTCCCATCCACATTATTACTATATTATTACTGTTATTATTATCATTATGATCATCATCACACAACACAAGTAATGTTTGCTAGGCGCGCTCTGCAGGGAGTAATATCAACTAAAATAGGATCGTTATATTCTCTCTCTCTTCTGCTGGTCTTATATCTTATGCTCATTACATATTATATATACTAAATTCTGCACATGCGTACTAATCTTGTTATTAAAGTAGATAATAATAACCTAATAACCAATGTAGTTATGATTTTATCATAATTATAATATTATTACTATTCCAAAATAGCCTTGTCATTTCTGTAAACGGTTATTGGTTGTTCTTAACTAGCTGCTCGCTTCTTTTTCCAATAGTTATACAACTAATACGATTTTTACTCTCTCTAAGTATTGTGAGAAAATATAGCGATCATGTAAAATTTTCGAAATCGAAGTTTTACCGGAAATACATGTTTCGAGGTAGCCGAACGAAAAAAATTGTAGCGAACGGTGTATGCATGGTATGTGTGCGTGTGTGTGTTTGTATGAGACCAAAATATTTCAATAAAGAAAAATTGCATGAAGCTGAAAAATGATATGCCCTTTAATTACTACTCTACCACGATCTGACCCGAAGGTTTCGAACGAAATCCATCTACCGGAAGTGCAACTTTAATTTTTTTTTTAGTTTTTCGCGATTTTCTCGAAAACGGCTCCAACGATTTTCTTTAAACTTCGTGTACAATGTGCATATACACTATTACAACCTTGTTGTGCTAGAGAATCGGTTCTTCTATTAAGCATTTTATCCATATCTGTTGACAAAAGCAAGTAGCTAATTTCTATATAGGCTCCAGATCCTCTAGTACAGGTAAAGAAATGTCTTTAGAAGGGATGCTTACGCGCTGTTATTATGTCAAATTACGACATAAATACACATCACTTTTATTTCAATTATTTTCCTTAAAAAATTGATATTTAGGGTTCTGGGGGAACGATATAGGCTCCAGATCCTCGTAGTACAGGTGGGGGAACGAAACGTTGAGCTTGCGTCAAATGTACCATTTTTAGTATAATATGTCGTGGTATACCTTATATAATGTTAATCGATGTATATTACAAGTATTGGTAGAATTCCAAATTTGAATAAAATTATTTAACCGGAAGTGCAACTTGCCGAATAGGTCTTTGAGGTTTCTGGAATTTTCTCATTAACGACTACAATGATTTCCTTGAACCTTGGAATGTCAACTCCACAGGCCGGCTATCATTTTTTGTGAAATTTTTTCTGAAAAAATTAATCTTTAGTTAGGCTGTGGAAATTGTTCCGTTAAATTTCAATGTTATATGGCGCTGATACAGTGTTATTGACCCTTTTTTCTGCACTATATTATAAAATCCTCTATACCTGCCCGGGTGAGTACTTTTCCCCTCACCAACTCTACATTTATGACCTGGAGAAATGAATAAAATTTGAAATTTTAGGGAAAATTTATCATTTGCATACACATTGTGTAGCTGTAAGAGTGCATACATATTGTGTAGCTGTAAGAGTGCATACACATTGTGTAGCTGTAAGAGTGCATACACATTGTGTAGCTGTAAGAGTGCATACATATTGTGTAGCTGTAAGAGTGCATACATATTGTGTAGCTGTAAGAGTGCATACATATTGTGTAGCTGTAAGCGTGCATACATATTGTGTAGCTGTAAGAGTGCATACACATTGTGTAGCTGTAAGAGTGCATACACATTGTGTAGCTGTAAGAGTGCATACACATTGTGTAGCTGTAAGAGTGCATACATATTGTGTAGCTGTAAGAGTGCATACATATTGTGTAGCTGTAAGAGTGCATACATATTGTGTAGCTGTAAGAGTGCATACACATTGTGTAAGCTGTTAAAGATGTGCATACACCAATTGTTCTGTAGCTGTAAGAGTTGGCATACATATTGTGTAGCTTGTAAGAGTGCATACCCATGGTGTAGCTGTACAGGGGTGCATACAATGTGTAGCTGTAAGAGGCATAACACAATTGTGTAGCTGTACGAGTGTCATACACATGGGTAGCTGTAAGAGTGCATACATCTTGTGTTAGCTGTCAGAGTGCATACATATTGTGTTAGCTGTAAGCGTTGCATACATTATTGTGTAGCTGTTAAGAGTGCATAACATTGTGTAGCTGTAGAGCATTAAACTTTGTGTGTAGCTGTAAAAGACGTGCATTACACATTGTGTAGCTGTAAGAAGTGCATACATATTGAGTAGCTGTCAAGAGTGATACATATTGTGTAGCTGTAAGAGGGCATCATAGTGTTGTAGATGTAAGCGTGGCATCATATTGTGTAGCGTAAGAGTGCCATACATATGTGTAGCTGTAAGCGTGCTTGCAGAATATTGTGTAGACTGAAGAGTGCCATACCTATTGTGTAGCGTAAGAGATGTTTCATACATAATTGTGTAGGGTAAAGAGTGATACAACATTGTGTTATTTTTTGTGCCGGAGAGTGCATACCATATTGTGGTAGCCCTGTAAGAGTGATACTATTGTGTAGCATGTAGAGTGCATACAACATGTGTAGCGTAGAGTGCATAATTTGTGTAGTGTGTAGACGTGCATACATATTGTGTAGCTGTAAGAGTGAATACACATTGTGTAGCCCCCTGTAAGAGTGCATAAAGATGGCATGTAGCTGTAAGAGTTGCATACATATGGGTAGCGGTAAGAGTGCATACACATGTGTAGCGTAAGAGTGATTACACATTGTGTAGCGAAGAGTGCCTACATATGTGTAGCTGTAAGAGTGCAACAATATTGTGTAGCTGTAAGAGTGCATACACATTGTGTAGCTGTAAGAGTGCATACATATTGTGTAGCTGTAAGAGAAGGTCGGGTGATTGTATCACATCAGATGTTTCACAATTTTCCTCATTCTGCCCAGCATTGACGGATTTTTTTGGAATGCAAGATTCATTTAACCTACTGAAAAAATATCATGTAAAAGTTACCATATCTTAAAAACGACAAAAAAGCAGAAAAGCAATTTGATATTCCACTTAGATTCTATTACCAAATCTGATGTGATGGTTTCGGTCAAAATCCGACTTCAGCCGGAAGTGCAACTTAACAGTATGCAATTTACTGTTCTATCAAACTGGTGGTAGATAAGGAAACTAAACATTTAGGGAATATGTCTACTTTTAAGAAACTTTCTCCGTCAGAACTATGAGATTTGCAGAAGGAAATATGTTATCTTAGGAAATAAACTTTCAAGCAAAAAAGACCGACTGACTAAACAAAAAAAAGTAAATCAAGAAAATACGACTGTCTGAGAAGAATGATATCCTACAGAAATTGAAGAGATATCTCGCTTGTTTATGAAAATATTATTGAAGAGCCAGAAACACGCAGCAGCGGCAGAGGACTGTAGGACTTGGGAGTATGGCAAAGATGAAAGAACACTTTCTTTGGATAACTAAAGTGTTGGAATGAAGGAAAGGGATAATCCTCTTAGAAAGAGGAGTTGCTGTGGGTAACTACGGTGGTGGGGCTACATCTAAAAGAAACTGCCGCCGCTTACTAACACCACACAGAACGAACGCGAGCTGGACTGCATGGAAGTAAAGTTGGAAGTAAACATTTATATAGATTGTTATCTGGTAGTGGCGCTAGTACTCCCATCCCTCCGTTCACCACTCCTCGCTCACTATATTTCCACCCCCCACAACTTGCTGCTATTACCATATCTTCCCACTCCTAGCGCCCTCTCAACTGTTTTGGTCTTAAGGAGATTTGAGTACCACCAAATATATATACGGGAGAGAGCAATCCAGCCAAGTTCTTCTTCTTCATACAATGTTCTATTTATTCACAGATCTTGCCGTACTACGTCTGGATCAGCTGTTTTCCTATATATTTGCACTCAACAATAATTTTTTATCCTGTTTTTTTTTTTTACTTTCTTTTACTCCTGGTAAAGAGGAGGAAGTGCTGCGATCGCGCCAGATTTTTGAAATTGAGTTTTCACCGGAAATACATGTATTGGAGTCCCCTGAATACGAAACAGTGGTTTTAGCGAAAGGACTGTTTGTATTGTGTGTGTGTTAACGTCGCAGAAAGCTCAAACTTGATATTCCATTTAGACAAGAAGATTTCGGGAAAATCCATCAACCGGAAGTGTGACTTTAATGAATGGTATTTACAGTTTTTGGTAATTTTCTCGAAAACGGCTATAACGATTTGCTTTAAACTTGGGGTGCTAACTTCACAGATAAAAACTATAACTTCGATTTGAAACACATTAAAAAAACTTTTGGATAGTTGTGCAGATAGTTTGTGAAGTTAATTTCAAATTTTATATGTAGTTGGTTGAATGTTTTTAGTGCACTCTGCCGGGCGATAATATAATCATCACTTCTCTATCAGACAGCATTAGTGAGTTTGGTACTTAACTCCACCCACCTATATTTCATGACAGTTATGTAGCAATAAAGTTTAAAGGAAATTTGTCATTTTAAATATAATTGTGTTAAAAGAAGTGGGGAGAATGTAGGGTGATCTTTGATACAAACAAAATTCAGTTTTTCTTGTTCTTCTTGGGGCTGCTGCAGTGCCGCAGTGCAACGTACCGGTCAGCCACTGTTCTGCATTTATATGTAATGCGTCTGTTGTGGGGGCAGTGTGAGTGTTTTGCGACTGGAAAACTACTGGACACTATTTTAATAAAAGAAAACTTTCTTTCAGATCAAACTTTTGATCATATATTGATAGTTACGCCTTGCAATGGCGTACATGAGACTATTGAATTATCCTTAGATTGCCCATTATTGTAATTTTTTTGGATTGACTTTTTTCCCTCTCTATCAAATAAGACTTAAACATAAAAAGGGGGATCACTTTTCAAAGTTCACAATTTATAGATGGTTTATTTGTTCAGCATTTTAATAGTAAATAAAGTTTTCGTCGGAAGAACCGGCAGAGACGTCTGAAACCGGAAACCGGTAATCCGGCCGGCAGATGGTAAAGTAAGCGCAAGACTCTTTGGAGAATAGTAGTGACTAGAAGAAGAAGCCCCGACTGGGTGGGTGATCTCACCGGGGGAGAGATGTGGGAAAAGTAAATTGTGCCTTCCCCCGGCTGACGTACGTCTGACTGGCTGGGTCCCTCATTCATTCCATCGGCGCTCTCTACCAAACAGTGACTGTGGGTTGAGAGCGCTGTTCAACAGTGAATATTTGATTTCCTTCCAAATACTGCTCGAGTGTAACGGCAATGAATGGGTAAGGTTCCTCTCACTCCCGCTCCACCCTCTCCCACCCTAGTCCAGTAATCATGAATCCTGTGCTACACTTTTCGTTAACAATGAAATTTTTCATTTCAATATATTACGGCTCTTACTTCTTATTTTTTTCCTGGATGACGACACAGAGAGGGAACATGCCGGCCCGATGGCAGCAGTTGATCATATTTCCATCAAGTCTATAGATTTTTCTTTTTACGTTATTATCATTCCACATATGCCATGGTTATCATGCCATCTATATGGCTGATGCATTAAATTTAACACTGTTAACCATACAATTTTCTTGAGCCGATTCCAACTTTTTACTTTTTTCAATCAGTTACTTTCTTCGTAAATGCCCTTCCCGTTAAATATATTTCGTGATCTTGATAATTATATGATAATCCTATAGTAACACTTATTATCTTCCTCACCCAGAACCACAAATTTCTTCCTCTCCCCAATTGCTCTGCACGATAAATACATTAAATGAAAACACTCCAATAAGAATCGCCATAGGAAACTGATGTCGCCAGCGAATGCCAGTAAACATTCCTTTAACTGGTCCTGGAATGCTCTAGAAAATTATACGAGCTATCTTTCTCCAAGTATTCCTACTTATGTGACCCCAGACTTCAAAAGCATCCAGAAGAGTAACAGTTCATAAACAGGACCGCCAATATTAATGGCGGTTTTCTTATATATTTATAGATTGTAAACAGTTAACTAATTTCCCATATGGCCGGCCGTTAAGTTGTAACTTTATGCTAGTTTACCTTGACTTACGCAGCTACTTACCAGCATATGCAAATGTGATTCAACTATATTTACAGAAGTGGTATGTAACTGATTTTTGAGAGGTAGCGTCAGGAAATATTTTGAGTGAAAATTGGATCCTTTTTTGGAATGAAATCTACAGCATACTTACATCAGGATGTAGAATTAGGCTACGAAATGTATTTCTCTCTTCCTTAACGGTAGTATTTATTTCAATATCGGGTGGTGGGGAACTTAGTTTATACTTTGATCTTACGGCGGTGTAAAATGTTCAGGAGGAATTGGTAATAATAATCGTGATTAAAATAGAAAAAGCGCCCCTAATATTGCTCACTGCAGTACATAATTAAAAGATAAAAATAAAATTTATCAAATTGTAAGCACAAGGTAGAGGGGCCGAGAAGAATAGCCTAGTTAAGTTTAATGTGCATAAAGTGTGCTTATAGTTTGTGCTTGAACAGTGTAATTGGACTAGGTTGGGGTTGCACGCGTGGGGTTGGGGGGGGGCTAGTTGAATGAAGTTTAAATGGAGCAAAGTGAAAAGAGGTGGGCTTATGTGGGGGGATCATTCTGCTGGAGATGGCGGTAAGGTTTACAGGAAGTATCAGTAGGCAGGATGGGAGTATCAGGAGCGTTCGTTATGGGGGTAGCAACGAAGAAGAGCGGTAATAATAAATGTGTGCTCAGTTAGTAGAGCACCAAAATGTTAGGGATGGTGTAACGTGTCGCTGCATATATTAAACAGTGCGTGTGGAAAACAAGGTTTACTGGGATGGTTGCGAGAAGTGGAGTAGTGGTAGGGCAGGTTTCAGTACACTCCAACTGTATTAACTGGTTAACTAATACTACCTCATACAGGAGAGGAAGAGAGAGAAACTGCAGTGTTTTCAAGTGAAATAGGAAGTGGGTGTGCGCGTATGTGTGTTTGAGAAGAGGTTAACTATCGTTAAAGTTTGTTTGAGTAGTGGGCTCCTGTTTGTTATACACAATGGAAGAGGAAAGAGCCAAGGGCAGAAGGAGAGCCAGCAGAGTGAGAGTGTGTGTGTAAGAGACAGAGAAAAGTCCAGTGAATTGGTGTGTGTTAGTAAACTCACGGCTCCACACACTTATGGACGATCCTCTCGACGACATTACCAAACAAGAGAGGGAGAGAGAGAATACATGCCAACAGCCTCCAAAGTACCTAGGGACTTAGAAGGACACAAAGTCCAAGCCCCAACTAGTCTACTATCTCTCATAGTTACATCCAGCTCTCCCTATTCTACAGCACACTACTCCACTGATAATAACTGTCCGCCTGTTGTTGTACACTAGGAGGAGCTCCCGGGATTTGTAGGCACTCTTGTTGTTGTCCCAGGTACCATACTGAAAACTGGGGTGCTCTCATTTATTTATAACGCCATCATATAAAAGAAGGCGGGGAGGTGGGTAGGAAAAGTGTTGGTAAGCCATAAAAGAAAATATAACCCATAAACAACTCTACAGATACATAACAGTTTAAAAGAGTACTATCCGGGCAAAACTACATAGATGTGGGTTAATTATCAACGTTTTCCTTCATCGTTTACCATCGTTTTGAAAATATAAAGTGAACTTTCTCTCTTTTTATTTTTGCGCCAATTAATTTTCCCATTTAACTATCAAAATTACGTCTTTCCACATCACACTTCAACTATTTGAGTAAATGTGACAGTAAAATGTCCCAAAATCAGACTTACATATATTTTCAAGGAGCTTGCAACCTAGAGGATAATTAATCATTATCTTGCTTCAATTGATATTGAAATTATTTTCAGTGTACAAAATTTTCATCACGATCCAAAGTTTTGAGGCATAAATATTTGATGGTGAATAAGCGCGGGATTCTATATGAACTCAGAAAGACTGAAACATGTAAAAAACGAGAGCGACGGTCAAATTCTTAACATTCTTGAACTACTATACAAATGAGAAGGCGTTTCAGGGTGTATACTTGGAACATAACAGCACGCTGGTACTTGTGTATCACAAGTACATGTTTACTTTCTCTTACTCTCTACTAAGAGAAAGTATTGCTATCGTGCCAAATTTTCGAAATTGAGTTTCCACCGGAAATACATGTTTTTGGGGTCCCCTGAGTAAGAAAAACTTGTTTTTAGCGGTCATCTATATTTGTATGTATGTATGTATGTATGTATGTATGTATGTATGTATGTATGTATGTATGTATGTATGTATGTATGTATGTATGTATGTATGTATGTATGTATGTATGTATGTATGTATGTATGTATGTATGTATGTATGTATTGTATGTATGTATGTATTGTATGTATGTATGTATGTATGTATGTATGTATTGTATGTATGTATGTATGTATGTATGTATGTATGTATGTATGTT
>JAAEAF010004230.1:0-45130 GCA_011037195.1 Triatoma infestans
CCTGAACGTTTTTGTTTTTTATCTTTGTGCATTTTAAAAAGAATTTTGTTCAATGGCCGCAGTAAGTAATTTAAGTGAACATGATTGCGTTAAAGCTGTGACTTTGCTAGAGGAACAGTCAGCGTGAAGTCGCTAGGAGACTGGGCGTAGATCACTCGTCTATAGGCGGGGCTCTAAAGCGATTTAGGGAGACAGGAGGTCATTCAAGAAGAGAGGGGCAAGGTCGGCCTAGATGTACAGCAGAGAGAGACGATAGGTACATCCGGCACCTGGCTTTGAGATACCGGAGCATCACGGGAAATGAGATAAAAAGTCTCATAAGGCAGGTCCGAAATGTTTCCATTTCCAGCAGGACTGTTAGAAGAAGATTTAACGAAAGTAACCTTAGAGCCCGACATCCTGCTCGTGGCCCTCTCCTTACCACAGTCCACAAAATGACCAGGCTTCAGTTTGCACGTGAACATGTGAATTGGACTTTAGACAAATGGAAGAGAGTGCTCTTTACAGATGAGGTGAGAGTGGGTTTAAATTCTTCAGATGGCCGTAATTACACATGGAGACGCCCAGGAGAGAGGTACGCGCCATGCTGTATGGTCCCTCAGGTGGCATTTCGTGGGGGCTCACGGATGTTCTGGGGTGGCATTTCCTTCGATGGTCGTACTGAATTGGTTGTTGTGCGCGGAAGGTCTTTAACGTCTCAGAGGTACTTAGAAAAAATAATCGAAGAACATGTAGTGCCATTTGCTCCTTACATCGGCGAGGGATTCTTATTAATGGATGATAATGCCAGACCCCACAGAGCACGAATTGTTGCTGAGTACCTGATTGAGGTTGGGATTGAGCGTATGGTATGGCCACCACGGAGTCCAGACTTGAACCCAATTGAACACGTCTGGAACCAACTTAAGCGAAGAGTACGACGTCGGAATCCGTGTCCAAGCACCCTTGATGAATTGGAAAGGGCTGTTGTAGAAGAGTGGGACAGCATTCCTCAGGATTTCATCCAAAACCTCTTCCAATCTATCCAAAGGCGTTTAAGAGACGTAATTCGTGCCAGAGGAGGAAATACCCAGTATTGAGAAGGTTTTCTTTAAAATTTTTCTTTTTTTTTAAGATTTTTTTATTTTTAAGTTTATCTTTTTTTTTAAGATTTTTTTTTGAATTCATTATGTACCTTTGATTTACCTATGTAAAATACAATTTCGTTTTCAAATGACTTATTTTTTCAACCAACAATATTTTTAAAGTCCAAAATTTGCACAAATTGGAAATTATAAAAAAAATAAGGGTGGTGCGTTAATTTTGTCCATCAGTGTATATTAAGCCAGGAAAATCAACATGAGGATATTCAGGTACCCCACCATTTATTTTTGGTAAATATTTTTGTCCAAAAGTTGGCAACACTGCTAATATTTTTAATACCTTCTTCAGGGTTTACTCACTCTCTAATTACATAGTTGTTTTTCGGAAATTCAGATGCGTTATGTTTTATTGTAACGTTAATTTTCAAGGCATCTTAAAGTACCCCACATTGAATTTTATGTAATAATTTTTTTTCAATTTGATAATTTTTTGTGTGTGCTTATAATTCAGTTTTAATACTTTTTCCACGTTTTATATGTTTTTAAAGCAGTTTTAATTTTTTTTTTTTTGAGTGCTTATAACACTCACAGTTTGATAATGGAAGCTGCTTTTATGGATGAATAAGGAAAAAGAAATGAACGTTTATAACGAATGCTTATAGAAGAATTAGCGAAAGGTGATCCTATTTCTTCTTCTTCTGATTCTGAAGAGGATATTTGTAATAGTTTGGAACATGATAATGCTTCTGAAATCTCCTGCCATGATAATGATAATAACAATAGTAAATCGAATGATTTATATTTTGTTGGTAAGGATAATGTGACAAACTGGCTAAATCAACCTCAGCAAAGAAATATCAAAACATTAAAACAACATATTGTCACGCATTTATCTGGTGTTAAATCAGCAACAAAAAATTTTAAAAATCCTTTGAGTTGTTTTAATTTATTTATTGATGAAAATATAATTAGCATTATCAATTGTTAATTGGAATCAATAATTTCATTATATACAACTGTAACGTGACCGACAGCAATATTTATTTCACCGTAGTCAGTATTTGACGAATCTTGGTTTCAGATTATTAGAAGACCACCTAAAAGCAAGAGCGACCAATGCGCGTGTCCCGCGAGAATTGCGTTAATGGACAGTGAAGAGGGTTAAAATTGATTTGGGCGATATGAAAGAAATACCACCAACATCACCTGGTTACAAAAGATGTTCTATATGTCCTCGAACTAAAGATGTGAAGACAAAACTGTCTTGCGTCAAATGTCAGAAATTTGTGCACATCGAGCATATGAAAAATATCTGTGAACGATGTCTATATAATAATAATAAATCAAGTACAGATTCAGAATAAATACATATAATTTTATTTACAGAATAAATAATTTTAGTGTTTATTACTTTCTAATTGTTAGGTCTTATTTTACTGAGTTCAAAAAATTTGCTAGAAAAAACAAAAAATTAATTTTATTTACCTAAATATAAATTGTATTTATTTGTTTTTTTTTTATTTTTAAATAAAAGATATGTGTTCAGCATTGCTATGGTAACTACACTCCCATCATGCTTTGCGGTCTCTTTGCAGTACACACAGACTATTCTGTCACTGTTTCTATTGCTATTCGTTTTAAGAAGTTTAATTTTATATTGTGCTTATCAATATGAGTGACATGGAAGTTAATTATTAATTGTAGATGTAGGAAATGTGGGGTCGAGAAAAAGAAAGTATTAAAAACCCGTCATTGGTTGGTATGTGACATTTTCTCTCACAGAAATCATTGACGCTAGGGAAGAAGTACTTTTGTTTGCCTTAGGGTCGTATCCCATCTCTTAGCTTACCTCTAGAACCTCTTGTATACGTTATCGGCCCCCCACTTCTCAGTTGACATAGACCGTGGTTTAGTTAACATTGTGTTCCTAAAAATGTGAGATATTCGCGGAATGTTATTCGGAAGGGACAATATGCAATACCTTTACATAGGAGGGCGTCTGTTAGAGTAAGCAGAGAAACGTTGTCATCCATCTTTACAGGAATAAAATCTCCTCCAAATAATGCCAAACAATTTTAGAAACCTGGAAATTATTTTTTCCAGAAGAAACAATAGTTATATTGCGATGTGCATAAATATTTATTAGGAAAGACTTGGACAAAAATATACTTGATCTAGAGATTGTAGTGAGACAAATTGTTATGAAATTTCCGCCTTACTAGGCTTAGCTTGTAAAGCAGGTCTGAAAAAGGCAAATCATTTGACTATGAACCAATTATGGAACAGCAACGGTACAGGTATTGAATGCTTCAGAGCTAAAATAAGCGAAAGACGGTACTATCTATTGCGATTGATAATCTTCCTTCCATTCGAAAATCTAACTATCAAATGTAAAGCAGTTAGTTCTGTCATTTAATAAAGTGAAATTTTATTTAGGTATACAAATAATATACCATAATGTTTGTTCATTACCTTCAAAAAAAAAAATGTTTGAAAGTGATGAGTTGTATAGTCATGGAGATATTCTGATCTTCATAGAGACCTTAAGTAATCCTGGAGAAATATTGAATATTACTGGATTTCAAGAAGTGTTTAGAATAGATGTAAAATGAAACAAATCTAAAGGTTTAATTATATTTCCTAAACCAAATATGGCGATAACTGATATAAACTGGGAAAATGATCATTGTTGAGTGTAGGGGGGGGGGGTCTTGTGATGTACCTAATAACTTTATGCATTTTTGTAAATAATAATTTAAAAGATATAATCAATTTAATATTCAAAAATACATATTATGTATTTGATTAATTTAAGTTTTTTAATGTTTGAATATTATATCTGTTGGGGAAATATGATGTATGTATATAAAACAATGCGGTTAACTTATGTAACCTCCAGAGAGCTGTGCTGGTTGCTGGGAAAAGGTTACGTCTTTTGGTTCCTATTTTTTATGTACCTCGTGTTTAAGTTAAATAACTTTTAAGAGTTTTGTATATATTGATTAGTTTTATAATTTTGTTAGTTTAATTTACCTTCTATTACTGTATATTTTCTATTTTCTTTATATTTTCTATTATTAGTTATTTGGAGTTGGAGAGATCGGGTAGAACTCTCGCAGTCTCAACAATCATGATGATAACAGCCACAGATAACATTTGTGGCTGTTGAAGACACTGTGTGGCTATGGAATGTGAATGTCTGTTGAATGTTTGTGTAGAATGTATAATGAAATTGTATAATAATTACAGATGGATATGGATAATATATTTCATACTCTGGAACGTCGTTACTCACTTTCTACTTGGCCAGCCTATTTTTATTAAATAATATTTTGCAGTAATCTAAACTTTTATTCCGCAAGAATACGTTTTGTAGTTTTTTGTGTCATAAATGACTTTGATTATGACATTGTAATCAAGATTTTAGAAAAGTTTCATCAAAATACATCAGAGAGGAATTTAACAAAATTATATTCACTATATCAAGATTGTTTAAGAAAGAAACCGTTTACTCTTAGGTACGAATCGTATAATGTTAGAGACAAAAAAGCTCAAAATATAGGTGGCTTAAAATTTAATTTGCCACCTATCATATCTTTGTCTAAATTTATATTTTGGATCATGAATGTAAATACAAATTGAGGCAAATAGGAGGGTTAACTGAGTTTCTGGGTGTGGATAGAATGTTATTTTATAATGAATTAAATGATTAAAACTGAATTTAAGAAATAATTATATATAAGAAATAAATATAAAATATTAAACTAAAAACAAGTGTTATTATTTATCAAAAAGGCGCGAAGCGCCCTTAAACCTGTATAAAATTCTAGTGGGAGCTAAAAGTATAAAACGTACGCGTACAAATATATCTAGTGTTACGTATATACTTGTATGGGTTAAAGAAGGATGTCTGGTAAGAAAAATTCTAAATGTGAAGGTCGTCAAGCTGGACCATCTGGTGTAAGTTCAGACAAGCCGATTCAACGATCGCGCCAGCGTGCGTCACCTTCTTTTTTTATTACTTGGCCTTATGGGGGGGAGTGCCCACCCAGACTAATAAGAGACCTTGTGTTAATGAATTTGAACTTATTCTGTTGTGTGCTATTATATTCCATTAGTGCAGAACGAGGTCAAAGAGGAAGACAAAGAGAAGACAAAGTACCATATTCATTGTTTTGTGGAATTTAAGGAGAAATTATTATTGACAGAAATATCTGAGTATTTTAGAGCTGTTTTTAATTGTACAAGTTAGGATGTACAAAAGCTTAGGTCACGTCGTAATGTTTTAAAATACATTACTAAAGAGGATGAAGAATACATAACTAATTGTCGGATATCTGAATTATCTTTACGTGCTCAGTGTTTCTATTATTTTAAAAATATGCAAACTTTTCAGTTTTCTCACCCATTCATTATCGAGCACAGAAATAATTATAAATTTTTAATGAATATGTATGAGGAGGTACGTAGTAAAACTAAAATAGGTTATTCATATATTTATCCCGAAATTAGAGTGGACATGGACTGGGCTTCTGAAGATTATGACTGGTGGGATACATACGAAACCACTTAGTATTATTACAAAAAAAAGCATCTGTATTTATATGGTCCTTCTAATGTTGGGAAAAGTACCTTAATTAAGCAGCTTGTGTTTGGTCTTGGGGAATTAGTTTTCTAGGCGCCAAGCATTAAGTTAAGTTTTCCATTTGATTTATTTAATTGTAGTCATCGGTGTATAGTTTTTGAGGAATTTAATCTTCAAAATTGGGATTTTGATTTTTTTTTTAAATTATTAGCTGGTGACTTGTTACATTAAATAGAAAATATTGTGACAACAAACGTTACAGGAATGAATACCCTATCATAATGGTTTCTAATTATCTTCCTTGTACATCTGCGGAATTTCAGAATAGGGTAAAGGTAGTATATGCACACTCTTTTTGGTTGCAGGTCTCCGTAGATTCTCTTATTACTTCTACTGAAGATGCTTTTTATGTACCGTCGACGCCGGTTTCCTCGGACGTATTATCGTCACCGTTTTTATCGTCTCCGTAGAGGTAATAAATAAGAATAAAGTTCATACTACTCATTGTACTACTGTTCGTAGCTGTGCTCGAGTAAGCGGATGTTTGCAGGATCATCACTACTTTAAACATTTGAGTGTATTAAATTACGATTGTAATAATGATAGCAGCATTTTAACTGGTTATAGTAAATTATTTGGTAAAGCGAAGCTAATTTCCGTGTTATAGATAATTGACTTGTTTGATATACATCATGTGAGGCATATTAATATTGGTCAGAGTAAAAATGTATTTGATATGTTAAGCGGTTATTACAACAGTAAATATAACGAGGAAAAATTGGAGGGCGGAAGTTATCAGTTTGACAAAGAAATCACTCAAAATGATTTGTCTGTTGAATGTAGAATGTAGAGACCAAAAAAAAAAATTTTCAAAAAAGAGACGCTTAGAGAAGTACATGAAAAAGAATGCTAGTTTAAGCTATGAAACACAACTAGTGACGTATAGCTTAGCTTACATGTTTGCTCAGTTACCTTACCATCATGGCTCGAAATGAAATGGGTCTTCAATGTTGATCTGCATAATCTATTGATAGTCAACAATTAACCTTGTTTGGTTCTATTAGATAGAACCTGTCAAAAAGAAACTAGTTTAAAGAAAATAAAACGCTTTAGTAAGTTTCTGGTTGATAATTTTGCTTGATACATCTAAAATGGAATATTTAACGACAAACAGACAAACACACAATTTTAAAGAAGTCGGTAAAAACTAGATAACCTTGATTAGCCAGACATTTCTGACGCGCTTGCAAATGGCCAAGAAGAAAACAAAAAAATACGACTAAGTGATGAATATTAAACACTAGTGGCGATCAAGAAAAAGAGGTGCATATGATGAGAACACGGACTTGCAATAAGTGCAAAAGTAAGTGTAGAGGTGCAGTCTAAGAAAAAAAGGTAAGGTCAGACAGATGTATATATAAAGAGAGAGGTAACTTTCCTGTCTATGTGTTCAAATTAATTAGAACAATTTCTAAGTAAGTAGAGGGCTAAGGTCTTTTTGTTGGATTAACTTTATATACAAAATGAGTGTGTTAGTGTGTGGGCATATCACCAGAATATTGAGGAGGGAGTTGACGTAGTAGTGGGAGAACTATCTCTATCTTTGTCGCACCTCACCCGCTGTAGTGTGTCGCAGCCATAGAAATAATTTGTTTTCTACCAGAGAAGAATATTAATTCAATATCATTGAGTGGTAAATGCAGTTATTAATTCTGTTATATGGGATTTAAAACACCTAATGTCACAGTCAAATAAAAAAGAACCTAAGTTGAAATTAGAAATTTTTTTTTCCCCTATCAGGGAAACTAATACTAAAAGAACGAGAAGTAAAAGCTCCCCAGATATTAACGAAGTTAAAAAATTGCAAAGAATACCTGGATCTGAGGGAATCGATATGGATATGTTGCTGAGGAAACTGGGAGAGATGATGGATGAAAAGCTTAAGGCACATTTACCTGAGTAGATTATCTTGATGAACCGTTTCAATTTAAGGACATTTACCTGTGTAGATTATCTTGATGAACCGTTTCAATTTAAGGAATTACAGTATGTTATAGACAGGTCACCAGACGGGAAGGCACCCGGCTTAGATCGCATCCCGTATGAATTTTTTAAACATTGCCCCATAAATTTTCTTGAAAAAATATTATTATTTTTTAATTATGTATATGAAGGGGGAGGGGGGATTTCCAGAAAGTTTTAGCAAATCTATTATATTCCCTTTACATAAAAAAGGTGATAGTGAAAATGTAAACAATTATCGGGGAATTTCGTTTTCAGATACAATGCCAAAATTATTTATGGGTATGATTTTAGAAAGATTGAAGCGCTGGGTAGAAGAGAATAATAAACTTAATGAATTTCAAACGGGATTTAGGAAAGGCCATGGTACGAACGATAATATATTTAATTTACTGAATATAATCAATATAAAACTGCAGCGGAAACGTAGGAAAGTGTATGCGTTTTTTGTTGACTTTAGGGCTGCCTTCGATTCACCGCTCAGGAACGCAGTTTATTATAAATTGGATATGTTGGGTGTTTCGACTAAGTTAATTGAGCTCATTGAAAAATACTATAAAAATACAGAAGCGGTTGTGTGGACCAGAGAAGGTATTACTAGAACTTTCCAAACAAAAAGTGGTTTGAAACAAGGTTGCCTTTTGTCACCATTACTTTTTTCAATGTATTTAAATGATCTCCATGATTTCCTTGAGGGAGGAATTTGGATCAATAACATGAATGTACGAGTTTTACTCTATGCAGACGATATTGTTCTGCTAGCCGACGAACCGCGAATCCTGCAGGGTATGATCGATAAACTAGGTTTGTATAGTAATTTGTGGAATTTGACAATAAACTTAGAAAAATTTAAAATCAGGGTTTCCGGAAGGGCGGCAAGATGGCACGAGTTATATCGCCAATATTGCTGACAAGGCTACTACCCACACACTTCCTAATCATAACATATATAAATCCCATGCTCCCCACCTTAGTTAGTTAGTTGCTACCCTGATATTGTCTTGTATACAATTATAACTGTAAACCAGTCTGTTAAGTGATTTAATGTGTTGTGTATTTTTGCTCTCTTTGTAATACATGCTTGTAAGTTGGAAATAAAGAATTGTATTTTTAAAAAGGCAATTCTCACTTACAAACATATAACTGGCGCCCGAACAGGGACCTCGAACATACCTAGTAACAGTGAGTGATTATAAAAACGCCACTCTTAGTGAAACGTTTTAGGAAAAGTGAACAAGTGCATAAGTGAGCAGTACAACACCACTCGTCCATATAGTGGGTACACTGAATCACCGCACCACTCATCCATCCAGAACTGTTAAGGCAACATCATCCAGCATCTCCACAACTAACCACATCACAGGCTGCGACAGGACTCAGGTAGCACTACTCAATTCAACCTTTTAATAACTAGACCTTTCTTTGTCTAATCAACACCAAAGGTCAATTAGGAGACAAAAGAATAAACATCATTTTCTTCAATTTAATTTCAAATTCACTACTAACATTTTTATACAATTATATAAATCTTGTAATAACTCTGGCATTTTTGGGTAAAACTCTTAATTTTATTCTTAATACTAATAAGCAAGTAACCCCTATAAAACAAACATTCCTTTCAAAAAGAAATCCACAAAAAGACTCCCCCTCAAACAAATATGGTAATACCCGGGAACGAGACACAAATACCTCTCAACACGGGAAATACTAACCCAGAAACACAAAGTATAATTAGGCAACCCCTTATACCCCCCACATCTGAAGAAAATCCTCCACCACACAGACCGGAAATGCGTAATTATCTTATGCAAAAGGATGACTATGACCACATTCCCACTTTCGATGGCAATCCTACAACTCTTTTGAAATTCACTCAATCTGTAACAAAAGTAACAATTTTGTTTGTCAGTACAACATAATAGAAAGACAACTGAATCACGAGAAGCTATTAGAAAAAATCAAGTATAGACTTACAGGTTCAGCCGAATCTTTAATACTAAATAAAGAAATAAATACCATTCCCGACCTGCTAGGAATTCTTAAACGAAATTTCTCAGACGTAAGAACAGTTGAGATACTAAAACAGGAAATCTACAACACCAAACCCACATATACCCGGAAGAATATCTAAATCGGCTAGAAAATCTAAGACACCAAATATATACCAAATATCAATTAGATAACATGACCCCTGATTTTATCAATAACTCAATACACTATCTCGAAAATGAAATTATACACCATATGTATCACAATCTACCGACCCAACTCACCAACCATATCATGACTTTTAGTCCCAACTCCCTAGAAGAATTTCGCACCATCCTAAACACAAAATGTACCTTTATCATTAACCAAATTTATCAAAAAACCAAACCCGCAATTACACCCCAACTTTCCAGGAAAAACCTTATAAATCACCGATGAAAACTTTCAGGCCAACACCTCGATATTACTCAACACCACCCCCTAGATTCTACCAACAGCCAAGTCAACCTCCGTATAGATCCCCCTACATCTCTCGACACAATCAAAGAGACCCCTACGGCCAACCATCAACCTCCAGAATCCCCAATTATTACCAGCAACGCCCTACTTATAATACACCCCCTTATAATACTTCTTATACTACCCCTCAAAAATCATCTTCACCTAGATACAACTCACCTAAACCTTTGTTCAAACCCCATGACCTAGCTCTTATACAAGAACATAAGGATAACAAAGACGCCCAAATTCAAGCCCTCACCGAACAACTAGAGCAAATGGAAACTTTTTTATCTTAAGCCAGCAGCTCTTGTTTAAGCCCAATCAACAACTCTCCCTCGATCTTAATAATAACCTTAAAACACTACCCCATATTTACGATAAACTCGGACAAACCTGGCTGATAGATACAGGATCCGAAAAATATTATATGAACCCTAATGCAGTCCCACCAGGAAGTACCCTTTTCAAAGAAGATTTCACGGTAATAACCCCTGCAGGCTCCAAGCAAGGACAAAAATTCACCATCCTTAACCTACAATCTCGTCTCGGCATCCTTGCACCCATCAAACTATACATCTTCAAACAAATATGATATTCTTTTAGGAAATGAAACACTGAGGACGCTAAACTTTACTATTGATTTTAAAAACAACCTAATGAGGAACGACAAAAATCAATTACCCCTGCACTATGATAACCCCCAGGAAGAGTCACCAAAACAAACAGAAAACATTTCAAATAAAGAGAAAAAAGATTACAATAAAGGCCCCCACAAGGCGGAAGAAAAAAATGAAACAATAAGGAAGAATAAAAACTATAAAGGAAACAACAAAATTAAAACCGAGGACAAACAAGTTACTCTAATCGAGGACAAGAATAGATATTTGATAACAAACAAAGGACATTTGATAATGAACGAAAATAATCAACATTTACAAGGTGAACTTAAAAATTCAGAAAGGAAGAAGGAAAACCACATCCTCTATAATAACAAACTCCTATCAATAAAACCTTCAAAAGAAGTGAAAAAAAAGAAATACATAACCTTGTACGCACCAGCCACATGAATAAAGAAGAAAGAAACAGAATCAATAATTTATTATACAAATATCCAGAAATCATAAAAAGAGAAAAAGATAAACTAAATTCAACCAATGTACTACGACATACCATCCGCACTATCGATGAAACTCCCATATTTACGAAAAACTATAGATATCCCCAAATTTATAAAGAACAAATAAAAAGGTTACTGGAAGAAGACATAATACAACCATCTGAATCCCCCTACAATTCACCCATCTGGGTAGTCGAAAAGAAACCTGATGCGTCAGGAAAGAAAAAAATCCGCATGGTCATTGACTATCGAAAACTTAACGAAAAAACCATTGATGACAAATATCCCTTACCGAACATAGAAGACCTTCTTATTAGCATCGGCAAATCAACATACTTCAGCGCAATTGACCTGGCATCCGGCTTCCACCAAATCCCTATGGATCCTCAATCAATTCCAAAAACGGCCTTCAGCACAGAAGACGGCCACTGGGAATTTAAAAGACTCCCCTTTGACTTAAAGAATGCCCCCCCGGCCTTTCAAAGAGCCATGAATATTATCTTTTCCGAACTTCCCAACGTACTCGTCTCATCCAGATGAAACCACTAGAACCTCTAGAAGAGTTATCTTACCCTCATCACACTCTTATCCTCTATATAACCATCTCAATCATTAGCCTTATACTTATTATCCACCTCTTCAACTCCTATAAAGCAACCATCCACAACCTATGTATAAAGCATCTCCTTCCGAGAGAAGAAACGTCCAACAATGGCCAACCACCAGCAGAAGAAGAACCTCCCATCGAACCTCTTCCAAGACACCAGTATCTCCAGCTTCATCCAGTGACGACGTGAGGACACGCCGAAACTTAAGGAGGGAGGAGTTATATCGCCAATATTGCTGACAAGGCTACTACCCACACACTTCCTAATCATAACATATATAAATCCCATGCTCCCCACCTTAGTTAGTTAGTTGCTACCCTGACATTGTCTTGTATACAATTATAACTGTAAACCAGTCTGTTAAGTGATTTAATGTGTTGTGTATTTTTGCTCTCTTTGTAATACATGCTTGTAAGTTGGAAATAAAGAATTGTATTTTTAAAAAGGCAATTCTCACTTACAAACATACAACTCACGTAATGAACAATGGTGGTATAACGGTGATAATATTGAGGTGGTAAATAAATATAGATATTTGGGACTAGTTCTTACACCACAAATTTCTTTAAAGAGCCTTTTAAAGAAAAATTAACAACTTGCAAATTTGGAATAGGGTCTACTTGGCATAAACTTATAGCAAATGATAACATACCTTTGCAGGCTAAATACAAAATCTTTGAATCTGTTAGTAGAGCTATAATATGTTATTCAGCTCAAGTTTGGGGGTTCAGAGAGTTCAATGAGGTAGAGATGGTACAAAAATATTTTATTAAGAGATTGTTTTCTCTGCCCAATCACACCCCGAACTATTTCTTATACATGGAAACAGATCGTTATCCATTATTTTATTATACTTTGCGACTTCATATTAATTACGTGAGAAAAATACTTGCATCATCCTCCGAAATCAGTAAAAATCTGGCGAAGTATGTAATAGAGAGAAAGATTTGGTGGTTTAAAGAAATGTCAGAACTATGCGACAGACATCATTTTAAAGATATAGAGGTTTACACAAGTAAGAAGCAATATTTAGCCCAATTTATCGAAGTCTTGAAATTGGACTTTAAAAAGTTTTTAATTTCGAAACGAGATAAAAGTAAATTCTATGTATTATATAAACAATTGCAAACTCAAAATTTAAAAAATAACTACTTAATGGATAAAAATAAGCGACATTTTATGTCGGTTATAATGAAAGTAAGGGGTGAATTATTGGATTTAAATCAGTCAATTATTAGATCTGAGGAACGTAGGAAGTGTTCACTCTGCAATCTTTCTGCTATGGAGGACATCTTTCATTTATTGCAGAATGCCCTATTTTAAGTGAATTGAGATTAACATATTTGAAAGTAAATAAATTGAAATGGGGTGACTTTTTAGAATATTTAAATGGCAGAAACTGGCAAAATTTATATGCCTTTGTAATTAAGGCTCTGAAATATAGAAAATTATTGATAGATGAATTTAATTTTTAATTGTAGCTCACTTTTCATTTTCATATTTTCACTTCACTTCCAATTATTATATGTGTGCTAAATTAAATGTGTTTCCAGCTTAATATTTAGTCTTCTCTCTATTTTAATGTCAAAGTGTATTTTTATTTTATATTTATTTTTGCCTTTCTTAATTTCAAAGAACATTTTTATAGTTTTATTGGGTTGGGAATATTGAACCAGATTTACAGCCAGGTTTTTCTTTTTTTATTCAATTTGCGATTTTACATTCGTCAAATGTCGTTATTTGCCTTACGTTTCGACAATATCTTTTGTCATTTTCAAAAGCTTTTGTATATAACAATGTCTGTAACTGATTTTAAAACAATTATAAAATATATGTGAATATATTTATAAATGATAGAAAAGAATACACACAAGTCAATAAATATGCAAATCTGTTAACTAATCTGAAACCTTATATTTAAACAAACCTGTTATAATATAACCTGCTATCTTCACCTCCCTCTACAAACCACAGCTAACAAATATACATTTTGTTTTTCCACTTAATTCAAATATCTAACACACATAATAAAAACCGTATCACATAATATAACGAATTAAAAATGAAACAAAAATTTCAGTAAATTTAAGAAGAAAAATAACAAAATTTCAAGTAATAATAAACTTTTCGCCCCCCTCCAAAACTAAAAATCAGTTACCCAAATATGGCTGTACACGAGGGTTAAACTCAACTTAAGTAAGCAAAAAATTAAAGATTTTCACATTATATTCAAATAATTTATACTTAAAACATACATAAAATCTAATTTGTTATATTACCACAGATAACAACAAAAAAATAGCCAAAAAATTGCAAAATACTCAGTAAAAGAAAGCTTTCAAACATCAGCACGTGCACCATTCTGAATAATTATCCAGAAACAGCGCTCATTTGAAAATACATAATGAAATCTCCAATACATGAATAGATATAATAACCCAAAATAAAGGACAGATCTAGAATATACTCAAAGTAAAATCATTTCAGCAAAATCTCCTGAACAAACCTCTCGAATGAAAACAAAAATTAACAAAATTATATGCAGTTATTTTCCAAATTAATCAACAAATAATACTAGTAAGGTAAGCTTCATTTGTGGAAAAATAATAAAAAATATTGTAACATTGTACATTTTTAAAGTATGTATACCAAAATAACTTATATATTTTATAATTGTTTTAAAATCATTTACAGACATTGTTATATACAAAAGCTTTTGAAAATGACAAAAGATATTGTCGAAACGTAAAGCAAATAACGACATTTGACGAATGTAAAATCGCAAATTGAATAAAAAAAGAAAAACATGGCTGTAAATCTGGTTCAATATTCCCAACCCAATAAAACTACAATACAAAATGCAGCCAAAAAATAAAAAAGGAACAAGAACATTTTTATTTTTTATTATTATTATTTTATTTAAATAAATATTTATAGTTTATATTCAATATGAGAAAAAGTTTGTTTTAATTTTAAATAAGTAAGTCAACTCTGCAGACGGACCAAGTCCATGCATTTTTTGTTTGTATTATTTTTGTCAAATTGTAAATACTTTTCAAAATGTATGTCAAATAAACGCATTTATTATTATTATTATTATTATTATTTTCTTATTATTAGTGATAATCGAACTTTTAAAAGGAACTGCTGTTTGAGGTTTGCTAAATATTCTTGTTATGTTGGTCTTATTTTATCATTGGAACTTCCAAAACAAACGTGTCAACTACTGGTTCACCAAAAGGAAGTTTTTTCCACTAGTTGACACTAGTGTGTCAAAAGAAATTCTTTTGGTAATCCTAGCAAAAAGACCAGTAGAACCTTTCCTGTCATTAAATAGTTCGAGAGCCATTCGCCGAACGACTCTCGAGTTTATTAACAACAATTGTCCGATCAATTGATTCTCAGGAAGATTCTGTCTAGTTTTTCTTCAGTTCGGTTTCAGTTTGTTGTTTATTGTGAATGTCAATTAACGAAATGCTTGAAATTCACTCAGAATTGAAGTCTAGCCATGTAGGCTTTAAAGAAAACATACCTTAGGCTATCAGACCGGTAGCAGCCGTGAAAGATTCAACTGGTCACTTGCCAGGATTACCATTCTTTTCTAGTTGGCAAATTATAAAGAGATTTCTGTGTAGAGTATTCATGCAATTATTATTATTATTATTATTTTTAGACAATGCCACCGACCAAAGGAAAGATGCTCTCCTATTCAAAGGAACAGATGAAAGAAGCCATTTTAGACATCAAGCGAGGTATGCCAGTATCAACGGCGGCCAAGTTCCCGGGCAACCCTGTCGTATAAAGTGAAAGGTACAACTCCAGTATGTAGAAGAATGGGACCAGAAGCAACTCTTAGTAAGTCTGAGGAGAATATTTTAACCAGGTAGATTATATAAACGGCTAAATGTGGTTGGTTTCCTAGTCATTCGCTCGCAAGTATTTGATAGTGTTAAACAACTAGGTAAAGAATTAGGCTGAGAAAATAATTTTAAAAATGGTCATCCTAGGAAGAAATGGTTCAAATTATTCATGCAAAAAAATCTGTTAATTTGCTCACATATCTGACTGTGAGAGCACGGATTCTGTAACAAAAGAATCTCTCCTTCGTTTGTTTAATGAAAAACTAACAAACAAATCCCTTATGAAATAGCCCCTTATCTTTAGAAGTTAAGGGGTTATTTCAAATTTTAAATGATAAAACCAGGGTTTTTAATGGTGACGAGACGGCATTTTTTCTTTACCTAAAAGGGAATAAAGTTCTGCAGAAAAGTGAGCCCAATCAATATATCTACAAGTAAATCGTATAAAGTGAAAGGTACAATTCCAGTATATAGAAGAATGGGACCAGAAGCAACTCTCAGCAAGCACTCTTAGCAAGTTTTATTACTTAGATGGAAATATTGAAACCGTTGACTTTGAGCGAACCTGCTCGTACATATTTAACAAAAACTTTTTTTAAATTATTTTTCGCTCCACAACAAACGGATGCATAAAAAAAAGTTTAGGCATACGTCTAAAATGATAAACATTGATAGGGCAATGACAGAAGACTGAACGACAGTTTGTTAATAAATCATCATCTTCTTTAGACATATTATTTCAAAACGTACACTTTGACTTACAAGACTAAACATCTAAATTTCTGTATTAAAAATAGCATGGAAATGTGAGCTTATATTTATTGATAGAAATTTTTCTTAAACTCAACATAACAATGTATGTGATACTTACTTCCGTTAGCTGTTTGTCCCACTCTGTAGGCAGTATAGCAAAATATCACTGAACTAACTTAAGTAAGATTAAGTAATACAATATCTCCTATACATATTGCTGGGCGCTCCCCACCTAATGGCACAGTCATAAAAAACAGGTTCATAGCCTTGAGCCATCTCCTAACCGCACTACTTTCCTGTCTGCTTCAACTTGTCTGACCTGCACACTTAAAAGACATTTTTTCAAACTATACAATGTATGCTTAACGCGTACCTTTAAGAATACCTCTAAGTATACCTGTTCGGTACTTTATAAGCAACATCCCACCATCTCAAATTATTTAAATTTCTAATTCTTTTTATATACAAATATATACATGTGTTAAGATTAAGGGCGCTTCGAGCCTTTTTTCCTCTAGTTAAATTCTCTTGTAAATAAATATCGATTACAATCTAAAATCTCAGTGAGACCAATTCTACGAAGTTTTAACTTCCAGTCATGGTCTAAATTAAACCATAGCTGATAAAACTAGTGGCATGAATATTTCATACCACCTGTATTCTGCATAATTTGTTCTTTTACAAGATAGTATTCATATCTTAATGTGTTATGCCTTCTTTGCTGTACAATAAAAATACAAAACTAGATATACATTTTCGTTAGGTTCCTTCCTGATACATACTTATGAATATTCTCGATAATCATATGGAATTGAATACATGACACAAAACACAACAAACTTCAACCTCGCATGATAAAAATTCAGATTACTGCGAGATGTATAAGAGATATTGTATTACTTTACCTTAAGTTGTTTAGTGATATTTTGCTATATTGTATATCTGCAGAATGTGGACAAACAGCTAGCGGAAGTGAGTATCACATACAATGTTATGTTGATTTTAAAGAAAAATTACTATAAATAGAATATAAGCTCATATTTTCGTGCTATTTTTAATACAGAAAATTGAGATGTTCAGTCTTTTAAGTCAAAGTGTACGTTTTGAAATATATATCTGAAGACGATGATGATTTATTAATAAATTGTCGTGTCAGTCTTCTGTCATTGCGCTATCAATGTATTTATCATTTTAGACGTACGCTAAATTTTCTTTTATGCATCCGTTTTTTGTGGAGCATAAAAATAATTATAAGTTATTGTTAAATATGTACGAGGAGGTTCGCTGGAAGTTAAGAATTGGTTTCTCTTATATATATATATCCAAATATAAGGGTGGATTATCCATGGGCGCTGAGAGTTTATCATTGGTAGGATAATTATGTTTATATCATATTATTATATATAAAAAAAAATTTTATTTTTATAGTTTATCTAATGTTGGTAAATCAACAATTGTTCAGCGAGTTATTCGTGGTTTGGGTGATTTAGTTTTTTTGCTCTTTCTTCTAAAATTAGTTATTCTTTTGATATGTTTATGGTAGAATTTAGTATTGATAATTGGGATATCGGTTTTTAGAAGAAGTTGTTAGCAGGAGATGTGGTTACCCTTATTAGGAAATACTGCGAGAACAAGAAATACAAAAATGAAATGCCTATTATATATAATGATATCCAATTATTAAACTCCAGATTTAATGAAGTTTCAGAATCGTGTTGAAATAGTATATGCGGATTTGCCTTTTTTCCAGGTATCGGTAGGCGAGTGTTCTTCTACTATTACTAGTCGGGATGCTTTTTTTAGTACCGTCCTCGTCGTTACCGTCGGACTTACTATAGTCGCCGAATTTACCGGATGAGGAGAGGTATTAATAGGGCTAAAATTCATACATTATGTAAGACCGTGAGGCGTTTTGCACGTGTGACTGGATGTTCGCAAGACCATCATCATTTAAGCATTTAAATGTATTAAATTATGAGTGTAATAATGATCTGGATATATTTAAGGGTTACAGCCAGCAGTATAATAAAGTGAGGTGCTGAATGTATTCTGGCTAATTGATATGTTCGATATGTTAGGCTAATTGATATGTTAGGCATTTAAATATAGGGAAATTTAATAAGAATGATTTTGATAAATTATCTGGCTAATATAATTCAAAGAATAATGAGAAGAGATTGGAAGGTACTGATTATCATTTTCCTGAAAGTGTTTCTATTGTTATATTATCTAGTATCTAGTATTATTAGTATTATTTTAAAAAGAATTTGCTCATTACTTCAAGTGCTGCTGGCTGTGTTGTTCCTCCGCGTATTGTGTCCAAGTACGTGAGGATCCTCCAATATCTAGTTGAAGCCATTCCAAAAGAGTGGGATGTGGGGAAATCGGAGAGTGGGCGGATGACTGGGGCGTTATTTTTTGGTACATATCTAACGTATTTTATCCCTGATTGATGAAAAATGACATCACATTCCCTATCATATTTTCCTTAGATCGACTGCACCTCTCATCTAACCTAACATCTTGCGGTAGGTTCTGTCACGATATGGAATCCAATTGCCATATCCATTGACTTAGCGGCACTTAAGGTCAAAGAGCTTCTATCATCTTTCATCTACAAGGGATTTAAAAACTTGTTTGGCAGTATTAGAGAATTATATTGACCATAACAAATTACAGTCATTCAAAGCCAATCGCGTATGGCAGGGTGAAATTAAGGACTTTTCCCTGCATGCAGTATGGAGAAGGATCAAAAATGATCTTAATAATTGCGAGAATTATATGAATGCTGTGCCCTCCTCATTTGATGATTCTGACACTAGTACAAATGCAATTGAAATAATTGACGACCCCCAAAATTTAGGCATAAATGAAGCAGATATTCATCAGGGTGATGCGCAAACTGGATGCAACGAAACATCTTGATTCCTGTTGACGTGGCAACGAGTCTCTACAAGCCCCTTAAATATTTTGTTCTGGCCTGAAAAAGTACAATTAAGTAAAAGACAAGGACCAAAGGGCCCAATTTCTAGTGTGATTACTTCTGATATCTGGAGAGATACATGAAAACAAAAATAGAAACAAAAATGAGGCAGAAGAAAGAAAAAAAGAAAAAGCCCTAGAACGACTAAGAAAAAAGAAGAAAAAGAGGAACTTAAAAAAAAAGGCCGAAGAAAATGCCCAGAAAACTAAACCGAAGAGGGCAAGGAGAAAGAAGACGCAAGTCTCAATCTTCAGAAGAGGAAGAGAAATTGGTTGCTTCCAGGGAATAGTATAGATGATATTAGTCTGCTTGGAGCTGATTTCGATGAACTGAAGAGTACGAATGTTGCTGATGACAATGCGGATGAATCATTCAATGGTGAACAAAATAATTTAGAAGAAAACCTGAAACATCCAGATGAGAACACATGGGATGATAAAGAATATACAGTAGGCATCTTTATTGTAGCTAAATTTGCCGGGGAAAACGAATTGCTTGAAGAAGATAGGCAAAATTATTGAAATTAGTGATGAAGAATTCTTTGTGGTGACTTTTGCAGCTTGTAATTGTATTACAATTGTATACACTTGTGAAGAAAAAGAAATGGTGAAAATTACAAAATCCCAAATACTGTCTAAACTGCCATGCCTTAAATTTTTGGTGTGAATCAGAAGTATCAGTTTCCTTTTCCAATTGACGTGAACGGTTACTAAATTATTATTTGCTTGAATAATTTAGAAATTTATGTTTTATATTGTTAAATATAAGTATGCATAATATAATATTATTAAAAATTGATATGTTCCTCCAGAAAAAAAATGTAATTGCTATAATAAATGAATGTTTTATGACTTATTAAATTTTTTCCTTCATGTCAACTACTAGATTTTTGAAAACAACATGTGTCAACCATAGGGGCATTAATATTGTAACCAGATAAATGTAAATAATATTATTTAAATGTAATTAAGTAGTCGTAGAATATAGCCAAGTCTTGCCAGGAATGCCATGGAGAAATGCTGATTCGGGAATCCCCCCTCTTTAGAGTGGATTCCTGCAGCCGTGAGAAAAAATAATCGCGTCTGTGGTAACGTTTGTGCATGTGACCGATGAATCCTGGCTGTGGCTTTCTGCCTGTGCGTTGGGTGAGTTAGCTTCTCTGTAGCATTACTGGCAAAGCTTTAGAAGTTACTTTTTACGCATAGAATTATTCGGTTACCTGCAGTGATTCAGATTAGCTTCGAGTTTGTAAGAATTATTTTTTTTATACAATAATCAGAGTTGTAATTATTGGTATCATCTTAGTATTATAGTTAACTTATCCCTACTACGCATTATCTAGAGATAATTTTCATGTAATGATCACAATTGTAATTATTGGTAGAATCTTAGTTATAATAATTATACAGAGAGGTAAGAGTTAATTATTTTTTTCTATTGTATATTAGATTTGTAATTTAGTGGGGTTGAGAATAATTGAACCAGATTTACAGCCAGTTATTTCCTATATTTTTCTATTTGCGATTACATTCGTCAAATGTCGTTCTACTTTTACGTTTCGGCAAAATTTTTTGCCATTTTCAATAAGCTTTGTATTTCTACAATGTCTGCAAATTGATTTAAAAATATATTAAACAGATGTAAGTAATTATGGTATACATATTGTGAAGTGTACAATGAAAAATTATATTTATCCACAAATGAAGCTTACCTTAATTGTAAAATTGCTGATTAAAATGAAATAAACTGCGTATACACTTTGATAGTGTTTCGTTGTGTTAAAGAGGTTTGTTTAGGAGATTGTTGCAGAAATTAATTTTTAATTTTCTTTAAGATTGTTTTAAATGATTTGTCCTTTTTTTAGGTTTCTTTATGCATTTTGGAGATTTTGCAATATATTATCACATTATTGCAATGTAATCGCAAATAGAAAAATATAAGAAATAACTGGCTGTAAATCTGGTTCAATTATTCTCAACCCCACTAAACAACATTACGAAATGCAGCCAATAAATAAAAGAGCAACAAACTATTTCAAAAGATGCTACATGGCAGAACCATTAACGCCATCACAGGAATACAAGAAACTTTGGAAAAAACTTAAACATGATTATTACAAAATTTACAATAGTGTAAGTCCACAAATGAAAACTGCTTTGAAGGTAAATTTTACAAAATATTTAAAATGTAACACAAAAAGAATAAACACAATCAGTAAATTAAATTCATTAAAAAACTGCATCAGCACAATCAACATCCTAAATTACATACTAAAACCTTTAATCAACCTTGGAAACCTTTACAATAAAACCTTCCTAACACATAGTAAAAACAAAAATTTCTTTAATAAAATAGCATTTGATTTAATAAAAAAAGAAATAGAACAGACATATTGGCTTTTAAACAAAATAAATACACAAATTTCAGAACACTTCGAAATCATAAAAAATAAAATTCCAAACGCAGCTCTAGACATCAAAAAAATAATGAAAACACAATGCTCAAATTTAATACACTTAAAAACTCACCTCATCAATCTAAAACACAACAAAATTCTAAAAACAAACATAAAAAACCCCTATCAGAACAAAGAAAACCAAAAAATAAAAACCACAATTTCATCAATAAATAGCTCCAATTTAAACAACATCTCTATCAACTATGTACAATATTATAATAATTTAAATCAAAAAAACAGAATCCTAAACAATACAAACATACACATACCTAACAACATAAATAACTTCCTCAGTTTAGGACACAATTTTAACAAAACTCCCACAAATAAAAAAATAATAGGAAAGCACATTATAAAAATCATATCAGATATAGAAAACATATTAATCAGCACCCACACCTCAGACCAGCACAAAAACGCAGTAAGAAATGCCACTGTTAACATGTTATTGAATACACAAATAAGCATATAAAAAATAACAAAAAATTCATTTTTCCATTTAACAACAAAACTTTAACTCAAAGAAACCTCAATAATGTATATATTCAAATCAATAAAGATGCTCTAGCCTTAAAAAAGTTTCTAAAAAATAACACAAACATCACACTAATAAAAACTGACAAGACCAAAAAGTATGTTTTTATAAACAAAACAGAATTAAACAATAAAATGGAAGAAATACTGAACGACAAACTAACATACAGAAAAATTAGACTAGACCCTAGTAAAAACATCAACAAAAATATCAATCAATACATTAACAAGTTACTAAAGTATAAATACATAGACAAAGACACAGAAAAAACTCTAAACACTAAGAACAATCTGATTCCTAGAATGTATCCTCTTTTAAAAGTACATAAAAAAGACCACCCCATAGGACCAATAGTTGATGGAACATGCTCCACATTAAACAATATAGCAAATACACTTTTTAAAAAAACCTTTGAAAATTGTTAATAACCAAAACTCCTTCGATGTAAAAAACTCCTACACATTAAAAAACAAGTTAAAAGAAATCAGTATAAATACTCAACACATAATAACAGGCTACGACGTCACATCTCTTTTTACTAATGTACCACTTGATCTTTTCTACAATATAATAAATCAAAATTGGACTGAAATAAAAAATCACAAAGTAATTAAAAATAAAATAATTTTTATTGAAGGTTTAAAATTAATATTTCAAAATGCTTTTTTCACTTACAATGATCAGTTTTATAAACAGATCTATGGGCTTCCAATGGGAAACAGACTCTCTACATTTGTCGCAGTAATCACTATGAACTATATAATCGAAAATAGCTTATTAAAACTAGAAACTAAACCCGTACTAATCGCAAAATACATAGACGACCTTCTTATCATAATAGATAAAAATGAGAACAATAAATTTTTTAACACACTCAATAATTATCATAATAAAATAAAATTTACACAAGAAACAGAAAAAAATAATCAAATAAATTATCTGGACATCCAAAGCACATTATTCTAAACTCTGCTAAAAATCTTGTGTCTCGTGCTATCAAAGTAACTGATAGCATCTACCTGAAAGAAATTAAAAATGACATTAATAACATATTAATAGAAAATGCATATCCACCTCACCTAATTAACAAAACTTGGCAAACCCTTTCTCAAATTAACAGTAACATCAACACAGACACACAAACCAACAATAATGCACACAACATTATAAAAACAACTACAAATCACACACCAAACAAACAATACTTCTCAATTACATACCTTCACAACATCTCTAACAATATCAAACACATACTTTTTTTTTTTTTTTTTTTTTTTTTTTATTAATATTTACAACCTGACCAGCATACAAATTGCTCTACAAGGCTGAGCTGAACAGAGAGAATACAATTATCTTAACATAATATTTTAATTATATCACCAGCACATCACACACTAATGTCCAAAACGTCCTGCACTAGTCTAGGTTTCAATCTTCTGCGTGGGATTTTTAAACCAAGAGATGAGACCATAGGGTTATCCGAGTTTTTGAATTTTTTCAGTGCTATTGTTGAGATAATTTTGATATGATCTTGGATCATTGGAATATTTAACTCCCTATGCAGCTGCATATTTCTAACGAACCAGGGTGCGTTGGTTATAGTCCTTATAACTTTATTCTGGAAAACCTGCAATCGACTTATTTTGGTTTTAGAAGCTCCTCCCCACACAGGGCAGGCGTAAGAAAGTATTGGCCGGATGAGGGATGTGTATAATAATTTCCCGCATTCAATTTTTAATTTGGATTTTCGGTTTAGTATAGGGTACAGTTGCGATAGGCGAGTATAGGCTAGGTTTAATTTAGTGTTGATGTGATGGTGCCAGGATAATCGTCTATCTAAGTGCAACCCGAGGTATTTAACTGTCTCATCTCCAGCTTTCCAGCGCACATATTCCGAGCCTATTTTTATTTTTATTGGCGTATGGGGCCTTCTTAGAGTGAAAATCATAGCCTCACATTTACTCGAGTTTAACTGGAGTTTCCATTTAGTCATCCAGGGGATTATTTTATCTACTGCTTTTGTACTTTTCTTACGCAGCTGTTAATGTTTTCATGGCTGGCAAATAATGCTGTATCATCTGCGTACATGGCTGTTACTGGACCGGATATTTGAGGGATATCATACATGTAGATATTGAAGAGAGTCGGCCCAAGTACTGACCCCTGTGGAACTCCAGCTCTTATCGGTGTGCTACAAGAGAGTGCGCCATTAATTCTAACTCTAAAGAATCTATTTTTGGTAAATGACTCGACAATATTGATTATATATAGAGGAAATTCTATCATATGCATTTTATATAGTAGCCCTTTGTGCCAGACCTTATCAAAGGCCTGTTGCAGATCCAAGAATAAGGCCGCCGTGTGTTGCTTAGCTTCAAAACTTTTAATTATGAGTTCATGCATGCCTATTAGCCAGTATACAGTAGACATCCCAGATCTGAATCCAAATTGAAAGTTTGGTAAGACATTGTTGTTTTGAAGATGTTTCTCTATTCTTCTCTTTATTACTTTTTCTAATATTTTGGACAGACTGGACAAGAGACTGATCGGCCGATAGCTTTTTAGATCGTTTCTTGGCTTATTTGGTTTGTGAAACACAATAATTTCGGCCTGTTTCCAAGAATCAGGGAAATAACCTATTGATAGGCATGCATTGTATATTGAAGCTAAGAATGCTAGGCTCTTTCGTGTTAGATTCTTTATTACGATGTTTGGTATTCGATCATCGCCAGGGGACTTTTTATTTTTCAGTCTGGATATGATGGTTGATATTTCAGCAGGTGAGGTCCATTCTGGGTTAGCATCTATAGAGGTTGTAGGCTGATCGGTTGTTTGGTTATTGTGTTGCAATTGGTCCTGTCCTTCAGAAGATATTAAAGAAAAGACATTTTCGAAATATAGAGCAAAGGCATCTACTTTCTCTTTATCAGTCGAGAATACAAGATTATTATCTTTCAGAGGAGGAATATTATAAGGTGTTTTTAATATATTTCTTGTAGCTTTCCAAACATTAGAATCGTTAGGATGAATATTTTCTATATAGGTTTGATATTTTTTAATGCGGTGTTTATCCAATTCTAATTTGACTTTCCTAGTGAGGTTATTTAATTGAAATTTTAAATGAGGATATCTAAAAGTTTGCCAGGCTCTCCGGATTTTGTGCTTTTCATGAATTAAATCCGATATATATTTAGGTAACGAGTGTTTGAATGAATTTTTTCTGTGGTAGTGTGAGTAAGTGGCTCTATGTATAGCACGGTATATACAGTTGGTATAGTTAACTTCAGCGTCATCTATAGATTCTTTGCTATATAAATATCGATTTGGGATTAGTAGCTGGTCGATCTCTTCCTGAAAACATTTCCAATCGACTCTACCTTTTATGAGTGGTTGAATAGTTGGACTTGTAGTAGGTGTTTCTTGAAATGTAGCAATTACAGGCAGATGATCCGAGTCCATTTCCGTAATTACTCTCATATTGATAGGCCTAGTAAAATTTTTGACTAAGACTATATCAAGAATGTCAGGTTGCCGGTTGTATTGGTACGGGAAATATGTCGGTTGTGATGGTGAAACAATGTGTAAGTTGTAGTTGCTAGCGTAGTTATTTAGTCGCACTCCATTAGAGTTGTTAACTCTACAGTTCCAACCTATATTTTTTGAGTTTAGGTCACAAAATACCAACATTGAGTTGCTAGTTTCAGAGATTGTTTTTAAATCTTCTTCTAATAAGCGACAGTTCGGTGGTAAATACGCCGACATAATAGTGGTTTGGCTATTTGGAAATAGATTTACATTGATAGCCACTGCTTCTATTTTTTGCATGCTAGGTAATAAGAGTTCATTATGAGAAATATTTCTTTTAATTATGATTGCCACACCGCCAGATGCTATTCGTGCAATTCTATCATTCCTATAAACAGTGTAATTTGGAATCTTAAATTTATCATTTTTATTAAAATGTGTCTCAGAAATACAGGCAATATCTATGTCATATCTATCTAAAAAGTCTATTAGTGTATTACGTTTAATTTGTAAACCGTTTGCATTTCAGTTTACAATTTTTAGCATTGAAAAATTCGGTAAAATATTCATATTTTATTATCATGTGTGAATGCCTGGCTAAAACATTCAATTATAAATGAGCTGATGCGCGGAATAATCGGTTTAATAGCTGCAATAATAGCTTTAGTAAACGATGCAATAATATCTTAAAATTAAAGTTATCATATTGAGTGTTTGTATGTATGTTGGTAGAAAATTCTTTTGTAACTGATGCATAACTTCTTTGTTGTGATGACCTTTGTAGTAATGGATCTCTTACTGCAGTATTTGACTTATTTGTATTTATATCAGTTCGTCTAGTGTTATCAGTAAAACTCGGTATTTCTTTATTAGCTGTTCGTTGTATTTTCACCATTTGATAATACGCGCAACCTTTATAATTTGCCGGGTGGGCTTCACCGCAGTTAATACATTTCGGAGATGGCAATCTTTTATAGGTGCACTCAGAATATAGGTGTTCACCAGAACATTTAACACAACGTGGTTCAAGTTTGCAGTAATTTTTTGTGTGGCCATATCTTTGGCATCGTACACATTGAGGGATTTCATTTGTTTTAATTTTTGGTTCTACTGTTACTTTCAGGTTTAATAAATGATTTAATTGTAACGCCTTTTTTCCTTGTTCAGATTTATCAGTTGTTAAACAATAAAGAGTTGTTGGTTGTTTATTTCTGTTTTTTAACCTCATTAAATGTTTAACTGGTATATTATGTTCTTTTAAAGATTCTGATAGCTCTTCATCAGTTATTGAGTATGGAATACCTCTAATAATTAGAAGTAAGTTATCATTTTTGTCTGGAGATTTGTACGTATAATAATTAACTTTATTATTATCATAGTATTTAGTTAAATTACGGAAATCAGTTATATCTGTTGTAGAAATTTTTAACGAATTTCGATTTTGTTTAACTTCAAACTCATTTTTGACAATTTTTTTAATATCATTTAGAATTTCTTGGTAACTAAGTAGATGTTCAGCTGAACTTTGTATGAATATTGGGGATATTTTTACTTTTTGGGCCAGAGCTTGGATTTCTGAGTTAGAATTTGTATTATCTTCATCTTGAGGACGAGGTGAAAATCTATTACTTAATGGTATAATAAAGTAATTTAAGCAATATTTTTTACCTTTAGGAGGACTGTTTCCAGGTGAAACATATTTTCTCTTAGGTTTTTCAGTGAAACCACCGTCCATTTCGGCTGATGAGCTCTGGAGATCAGCTGCTTGTTTTAACCGGTTTGAATTTGAAGTGTTTCCATTCATAGTTTATTCAATTATTCGCACAGCCCTAAGGCTAGCTCAATAAAAAAACCTCACTGTTCACATAAGCACTTCTTATCTTCAAAATTGTGAATTAAATATTTAAAAAAAAAAAAGTTGAATTTAATAAAGATACCAGAACACAATGCACTACAAAGTTTTGGCCTAAGTGCATAACTTCCTATATTCACCAATGCCAAGTGTTGGCACGTTCGCAAACCGCTTACGGCGTTTGTACGTCGTTTTGGGAAATGAAGGTCCCGAGGTTACGACTTTCCTTGAAAGTCTTTTACAATCCTTCTTAGTTGCTAAGAAGATTACGACCATGAGCTTTGCGCTTAATGGTTTTTCTCTGAGTGCGGCACAAAGCGAGGAATTCTATCATTTTATTCTTGATTCGCTGTGCACTGCGTACGCAGATAAGCCAAAATTGCTTGGCATAGTTGTTGGCTTTTCCGCAGCTTGCGGAACTGACCGACAATCGCCACCTCTTGTTGGTGAGGTGGAAGCAATGTCCGACCGGGTGTCGAACATAACCGTAAATCCTGTTGCCGGCTGGGCTGAGCAAGTTGAACAGGCGGAGTGCGAACTTAGATCCTACTCAAGCGTGGCCTCTCAACCTGAGAGAAAACGTGCCAGGGTCGAAACTGTGGACTATGTTGACAATACTCAGTCCATAGTAAGGCTGCGGAAATTGATTCCCTCATTTAAGGGTTATAAAATGTGCTCACGCACAAGAACCGCCTGCGAATTATGCAGAAGAGCCTTTCGGGTTATAAAACCAACCCCATGTGCAGAGGCACACCCTGGATCAGTAATCCCTGAACACAAGGGACTGTGGCCACATTGGTCACGGAAATATATGGAGAGTTTCGCAGGAAAGTATTCGTGCGATCCTCATATACAGTATCCCACTGGTTGGGAAACATTCGTTGAAAAGGACTTCTTCATTGAACCAAAGAAGAAGAGTAAAACCACATCAACGACAGGATTTAAAGGCAGAAAGAAAGCTACGCCAAAATACCGATCTAGTAGTAACCGACTACTAGTTCTGGCAGGTGAACCACATACTTAAAGAATATAACTAATAGAAATACAGACCTTGCTTAAAAACCATAAATAAAAGTAACTTGCACACCACCAAACCACAAAGACAGGGCTCGTTACCTCCACAAAAAAGAATCAGTATCTCTCTTCAATGTGAGTGTAGTTTATGAGTATTTGGGACACACAAATAAATAAAATCAAATACAGATAGAACAACACAATCAATCATGAAACACAACCATAGTAAGAAACAGCTTTAGGTCAAAACATCACAAATTAACAAAACACAACTTTGATTTCAATAATCCAAAAATCATAGACACTGAAAAAAATTCAAACAAACGAAAACTTTTAGAATCAATACATATTTATTTAGAAATAAATAACTTAATCAATGACAGAAAAGAATATGCACAAGTCAATAAATATTCAAATCTATTAACCAATCTTAAACCATACATATAAATTTACTAACATAATCATACCTGCTACAGTATAACCTAGAATCTTCACCTCTCTCTACCATCCACAGCCAACAAGATTTACTTTTTCTTTTCCACTTAACTTAAATATCCTTTACATAAAAAAAACGCGTCACAAAAAACAGCAATTTCAAACAATAAAAATATACATAAACACAATAAAAATCTAAAAGAAATATATAATGAAGATTTTTATTTAATATACAATTTCCCAACTTTTCGCCCCCCTCCGCAATAAATATCAGTTACCCAAAAAAATGGCTGCCTACTAGGGTCCAAACTCAACAATGTAAGTTAAAATTAGAAATTTTCACACTATAATTTAAACATATCATACTCAAATCTACATAAAATCTAATTATTTCTATTATCACAGATACCAACAAAAAACAGCCCCAAATTTGCGAAAACTCAGCTAAAATAGAATGTTTCAAACCCCAGCACGTGCATCAAATCCAAAAAATCATCCACAAACATCACTCAACTGATAATATATTGCAAAATCTCCAAAATGTATAAAGAAACCTAAAAAAAGGACAAATCATTTAAAACAATCTTAAAGAAAATTAAAAATTAATTTCTGCAACAATCTCCTAAACAAACCTCTTTAACACAACGAAACACTATCAGAGTGTATACGCAGTTTATTTCATTTTAATCAGCAATTTTACAATTAAGGTAAGCTTCATTTGTGGATAAATATAATTTTTCATTGTACACTTCACAATATGTATACCATAATTACTTACATCTGTTTAATATATTTTTAAATCAATTTGCAGACATTGTAGAAATACAAAGCTTTTTGAAAATGGCAATCAATTTTGCCGAAACGTAAAAGTAGAACGACATTTGACGAATGTAATCGCAAATAGAAAAATATAAGAAATAACTGGCTGTAAATCTGGTTCAATTATTCTCAACCCCACTAAACAACATTACGAAATGCAACCAATAAATAAAAGAGCAACAAACTATTTCATTAGATTTGTAATTTTAGATAGAACCCACAGCCTCAGAGGTAAAGAATTTACTTATAAATTTAATTTCTAGAATAAGATATCTTGCTATATATAAATAATCACATTGTTTCTGAAACCAAGGCTCATCTGTATGAGTAGTTCCCGTCAATCCCCTCCCCAACTCTCCCGTTCGTTAACTCTTAGTAGCAGCAACAGACAACCTACACCCTTACCACGGGAAAAACATATATAAGGAGCTGCACTAGCCAGCCGCGAGCGAGTTCGATAAGGACCACCGGCACTAGCGCGCTAGCAATCCCACATACTTAGCCCACATAAGTATAAGCTAAACTCTCACTCTCCCTCAAGAGGACGTTTACAACCTTGGTAGAAAAACTAAGATTACTCTCGCCATCAAGAGGATCACCACCAGTATTTATCAAGATTAATGTTTATTAAATCAATACATTGTTTAAAACAAACCTCAAAGTGTTTTTTCCCTCTAAATAGGAACCCCCCTCAGCCACACTCTCAACGCATAACTACTACTACAGTATAGTTCTGTTCAGCAAGTTATAACTATTGTAACGCAGCCACTAGTGCCATCTATGGAGAAGAAGCGCGCACCTAAATTTCTCCTCTTGACCGCTGGGAAGCGCTAGCGCTTCTAGATTCTTCTACAGCGGTCTCCCACGGGCTACTGCGACCTAAATGTTCGAGAAGCTTCCAGAACCTACTTCAGTGGTATAAACAGGAGATGAGTTAGTCTTGTCACAAATGGAGCGCGCGCCTGTTGAAAGTGAATAAAAAATGAACTGAGAGAACTTTTGTTAGTTCATACAGTATATTTAAGTGTTTTATTTGTAATTTATGTGTTGAACAATAAATTAGTGTTGTTAAAAGTTTAGTGTGTTTTATCTAAACCGAACCCACTTAGCAACTAGTTGCAGTAGTAGCTAGTTTGGGAAAACGTTATAATTGAAATATGCAAAAAGCGAAGATAACATAATGTAGAAAAGAAAAGAAGGGCTGAAGAGAAATCTTACACAGGGATACAAAAAAAGAACAAATGTATGAGAGAAAAAAAAAAAAACGGTTAAGGACTGTAAGTGCAAGTTTAAATGTTTTAAAAACTTTGACGATCCTGCTAAACTACAACTTTTAACAACATTTAATACTATTGGTGACAAAGAAAACTAGGAGATTTTATTGGAGGACAAATAAGTGTAAAAAAAAGTTACAAGAGAGAGACCTAAGGTCGATGGAGGGTTTAAACGGACTTGCGCTTGTACTTACAAAATAAAAATCGCCTCAACCGAAATAAGAGTTTGCAAAAAGGCTTTCTGTTTATTATATGTTGTGAGTAAGAAAAGACTCGAGCTTATTATCAAACACTTGCAAGATAATGTTCCTGTCCCCAAAGGATATGCGAGGTAAACACAGAAATCGCCCCAATGAAGGCATAATCCATCAAATCCATCTCATCTAATCTAATCATCATAATCCAAAGAGATCGTCTCACTACAGCCGCAACAAAAACGAAAATAAATGTTATTTGTCCCCCGAATTAAATTTGCCAAAAATGCATAAAGTACCTTGAAAAATACGAACATGACATTTACATTGCAATGCAAAATAAACAAAAGTGCAAACAAATAAAACTCAAGTAACATATGGCTTTTTCTGTCGCCATTTTATTACGAAATGCAACTACCCTTTTGGAAAACCGAGAAGTGACATGTGCCAAACATGCGACTGACTCGACAATCTTGTATCTGCAGAAAAATTTGTTTTAATTTTTGGTTCTACTGTTACTTTCAGGTTTAATAAATGATTTAATTGTAACGCCTTTTTTCCTTGTTCAGATTTATCAGTTGTTAAACAATAAAGAGTTGTTGGTTGTTTATTTCTGTTTTTTAATCTCATTAAATGTTTAACTGGTATATTATGTTCTTTTAAAGATTCTGATAGCTCTTCATCAGTTATTGAGTATGGAATACCTCTAATAATTAGAAGTAAGTTATCATTTTTGTCTGGAGATTTGTACGTATAATAATTAACTTTATTATTATCATAGTATTTAGTTAAATTACGGAAATCAGTTATATCTGTTGTAGAAATTTTTAACGAATTTCGATTTTGTTTAACTTCAAACTCATTTTTGACAATTTTTTTAATATCATGTAGAATTTCTTGGTAACTAAGTAGATGTTCAGCTGAACTTTGTATGAATATTGGGGGTATTTTTACTTTTTGGGCCAGAGCTTGGATTTCTGAGTTAGAATTTGTATTATCTTCATCTTGAGGAAGAGGTGAGAATCTATTACTTAATGGTATAATAGAGTAATTTAAGCAATATTTTTTACCTTTAGGAGGACTGTTTCCAGGTGAAACATATTTTCTCTTAGGTTTTTCAGTGAAACCACCGTCGATTTCGGCTGATGAGCTCTGGAGATCAGCTGCTTGTTTTAACCGGTTTGAATTTGAAGTGTTTCCATTCATAGTTTATTCAATTATTCGCACAGCCCTAAGGCTAGCTCAATAAAAAAAACCTCACTGTTCACATAAGCACTTCTTATCTTCAAAATTGTGAATTAAATATTTAAAAAAAAAAAAAAGTTGAATTTAATAAAGATACCAGAACACAATGCACTTCAAAGTTTTGGCCTAAGTGCATAACTTCCTATATTCACCAATGCCAAGTGTTGGCACGTTCGCAAACCGCTTACGGCGTTTGTACGTCGTTTTGGGAAATGAAGGTCCCGAGGTTACGACTTTCCTTGAAAGTCTTTTACAATCCTTCTTAGTTGCTAAGAAGATTACGACCATGAGCTTTGCGCTTAATGGTTTTTCTCTGAGTGCGGCACAAAGCGAGGAATTCTATCATTTTATTCTTGATTCGCTGTGCACTGCGTACGCAGATAAGCCAAAATTGCTTGGCATAGTTGTTGGCTTTTCCGCAGCTTGCGGAACTGACCGACAATCGCCACCTCTTGTTGGTGAGGTGGAAGCAATGTCCGACCGGGTGTCGAACATAACCGTAACCTCTCGGTACCTGAAAATCCTGTTGCTGGCTGGGCTGAGCAAGTTGAACAGGCGGAGTGCGAACTTAGATCCTACTCAAGCGTGGCCTCTCAACCTGAGAGAAAACGTGCCAGGGTCGAAACTATGGACTATGTTGATAATACCCAGTCCATAGTAAGGCTGCGGAAATTGATTCCCACATTTAAGGGTTATAAAATGTGTTCACGCACAAGAACCGCCTGCGAATTATGCAGAAGAGCCTTTCGGGTTATAAAACCAACCCCATGTGCAGAGCACACCCTGGATCAGTAATCCCTGAACATAAGGGATTGTGGCCACATTGGTCACGCAAATATATGGAGAGTTTCGCAGGGAAGTATTCATGCGATCCTCATATACAATATCCCACTGGTTGGGAAACATTCGTTGAAAAGGACTTCTTCATTGAAAAAAAGAAGAAGAGTAAAACCACATCAACGACAGGATTTAAAGGCAGAAAGAAAGATACGCCAAAATCCGCATCTAGTAGTAAACTTACTACTAGTTCTGGCAGTGAAACACATACTTAAAGAATATAATCTAATAGAAATACAGCTTGCTTATAAAACCATAAATAAAATTAACTTGCACATACCAAACCACAAAGACAGGATAGTTACCTCCAACAAAAAAGAATCAGTATACTCTCTTCAATGTGAGTGTGGTTTATATTATTTGGGACACACAAAAAATAAACTCAAATACAGAATAGAACAACACAAACAATCATTAAAACACAACCATAGCTCAGAAACAGCTTTATCAAAACATCACAAATTAACAAAACACAACTTTGATTTCAATAATCCAAAAATCATAGACACTGAAAAAAATTCAAACAAACGAAAACTTTTAGAATCAATACATATTTATTTAGAAATAAATAACTTAATCAATGACAGAAAAGAATATGCACAAGTCAATAAATATTCAAATCTATTAACCAATCTTAAACCATACATATAAATTTACTAACATAATCATACCTGCTACAGTATAACCTAGAATCTTCACCTCTCTCTACCATCCACAGCCAACAAGATTTACTTTTTCTTTTCCACTTAACTTAAATATCCTTTACATAAAAAAAACGCGTCACAAAAAACAGCAATTTCAAACAATAAAAATATACATAAACACAATAAAAATCTAAAAGAAATATATAATGAAGATTTTTATTTAATATACAATTTCCCAACTTTTCGCCCCCCTCCGCAATAAATATCAGTTACCCAAAAAAATGGCTGCCTACTAGGGTCCAAACTCAACAATGTAAGTTAAAATTAGAAATTTTCACACTATAATTTAAACATATCATACTCAAATCTACATAAAATCTAATTTTTTCTATTATCACAGATACCAACAAAAAACAGCCACAAATTTGCGAAAACTCAGCTAAAATAGAATGTTTCAAACCCCAGCACGTGCATCAAATCCAAAAAATCATCCACAAACATCACTCAACTGATAATATATTGCAAAATCTCCAAAATGTATAAAGAAACCTAAAAAAAGGACAAATCATTTATAACAATCTTAAAGAAAATTAAAAATTAATTTCTGCAACAATCTCCTAAACAAACCTCTTTAACACAACGAAACACTATCAGAGTGTATACGCAGTTTATTTCATTTTAATCAGCAATTTTACAATTAAGGTAAGCTTCATTTGTGGATAAATATAATTTTTCATTGTACAGTTCACAATATGTATACCATAATTACTTACATCTGTTTAATATATTTTTAAATCAATTTGCAGACATTGTAGAAATACAAAGCTTTTTGAAAATGGCAAAAAATTTTGCCGAAACGTAAAAGTAGAACGACATTTGACGAATGTAATCGCAAATAGAAAAATATAAGAAATAACTGGCTGTAAATCTGGTTCAATTATTCTCAACCCCACTAAACAACATTACGAAATGCAGCCAATAAATAAAAGAGCAACAAACTATTTCATTAGATTTGTAATTTTAGATAGAACCCATAGCCTCAGAGGTAAAGAATTTACTCATAAATTTAATTTCTAGAATAAGATATCTTGCTATATATAAATAATCACATTGTTTCTGAAACCAAGGCTCATCTGTATGAGTAGTTCCCGTCAATCCCCTCCCCAACTCTCCCGTTCGTTAACTCTTACTAGCAGCAACAGACAACCTACACCCTTACCACGGGAAAAACATATATAAGGAGCTGCACTAGCCAGCCGCGAGCGAGTTCGATAAGGACCACCGGCACTAGCGCGCTAGCAATCCCACATACTTAGCCCACATAAGTATAAGCTAAACTCTCACTCTCCCTCAAGAGGACGTTTACAACCTTGGTAGAAAAACTAAGATTACTCTCGCCATCAAGAGGATCACCACCAGTATTTATCAAGATTAATGTTTATTAAATCAATACATTGTTTAAAACAAACCTCAAAGTGTTTTTTTCCCTCTAAATAGGAACCCCCCTCAGCCACACTCTAAACGCATAACTACTACTACAGTATAGTTCTGTTCAGCAAGTTATAACTATTGTAACGCAGCCACTAGTGCCATCTATGGAGAAGAAGCGCGCACCTAAATTTCTCCTCTTGGCCGCTGGGAAGCGCTAGCGCTTCTAGATTCTTCTACAGCGGTCTCCCACGGGCTACTGCGACCTAAATGTTCGAGAAGCTTCCAGAACCTACTTCAGTGGTATAAACAGGAGATGAGTCAGTCTTGTCACAAATGGAGCGCGCGCCTGTTGAAAGTGAATAAAAAATGAACTGAGAGAACTTTTGTTAGTTCATACAGTATATTTAAGTGTTTTATTTGTAATTTATGTGTTGAACAATAAATTAGTGTTGTTAAAAGTTTAGTGTGTTTTATCTAAACCGAACCCACTTAGCAACTAGTTGCAGTAGTAGCTAGTTTGGGAAAACGTTATAATTGAAATATGCAAAAAGCGAAGATAAATGTAAACATAATGTAGAAAAGAAAAGAAGGGCTGAAGAGAAATCTTACACAGGGATACAAAAAAAGAACAAATGTATGAGAGAAAAAAAAAAAACGGTCAAGGACTGTAAGTGCAAGTTTAAATGTTTTAAAAACTTTGACGATCCTGCTAAACTACAACTTTTAACAACATTTAATACTATTGGTGACAAAGAAAACTAGGAGATTTTATTGGAGGACAAATAACTGTAAAAAAAAGTTACAAGAGAGAGACCTAAGGTCGATGGAGGGTTTAAACGGACTTGCGCTTGTACTTACAAAATAAAAATCGCCTCAACCGAAATAAGAGTTTGCAAAAAGGCTTTCTGTTTATTATATGTTGTGAGTAAGAAAAGACTCGAGCTTATTATCAAACACTTGCAAGATAATGTTCCTGTCCCCAAAGGATATGCGAGGTAAACACAGAAATCGCCCCAATGAAGGCATAATCCATCAAATCCATCTCATCTAATCTAATCATCATAATCCAAAGAGATCGTCTCACTACAGCCGCAACAAAAACGAAAATAAATGTTATTTGTCCCCCGAATTAAATTTGCCAAAAATGCATAAAGTACCTTGAAAAATACGAACATGACATTTACATTGCAATGCAAAATAAACAAAAGTGCAAACAAATAAAACTCAAGTAACATATGGCTTTTTCTGTCGCCATTTTATTACGAAATGCAACTACCCTTTTGGAAAACCGAGAAGTGACATGTGCCAAACATGCGACTGACTCGACAATCTTGTATCTGCAGAAAAATTTGTTTTAATTTTTGGTTCTACTGTTACTTTCAGGTTTAATAAATGATTTAATTGTAACGCCTTTTTTCCTTGTTCAGATTTATCAGTTGTTAAACAATAAAGAGTTGTTGGTTGTTTATTTCTGTTTTTTAACCTCATTAAATGTTTAACTGGTATATTATGTTCTTTTAAAGATTCTGATAGCTCTTCATCAGTTATTGAGTATGGAATACCTCTAATAATTAGAAGTAAGTTATCATTTTTGTCTGGAGATTTGTACGTATAATAATTAACTTTATTATTATCATAGTATTTAGTTAAATTACGGAAATCAGTTATATCTGTTGTAGAAATTTTTAACGAATTTCGATTTTGTTTAACTTCAAACTCATTTTTGACAATTTTTTTAATATCATGTAGAATTTCTTGGTAACTAAGTAGATGTTCAGCTGAACTTTGTATGAATATTGGGGGTATTTTTACTTTTTGGGCCAGAGCTTGGATTTCTGAGTTCGAATTTGTATTATCTTCATCTTGAGGAAGAGGTGAGAATCTATTACTTAATGGTATAATAGAGTAATTTAAGCAGTATTTTTTACCTTTAGGAGGACTGTTTCCAGGTGAAACATATTTTCTCTTAGGTTTTTCAGTGAAACCACCGTCGATTTCGGCTGATGAGCTCTGGAGATCAGCTGCTTGTTTTAACCGGTTTGAATTTGAAGTGTTTCCATTCATAGTTTATTCAATTATTCGCACAGCCCTAAGGCTAGCTCAATAAAAAAACCTCACTGTTCACATAAGCACTTCTTATCTTCAAAATTGTGAATTAAATATTTAAAAAAAAAAAAGTTGAATTTAATAAAGATACCAGAACACAATGCACTTCAAAGTTTTGGCCTAAGTGCATAACTTCCTATATTCACCAATGCCAAGTGTTGGCACGTTCGCAAACCGCTTACGGCGTTTGTACGTCGTTTTGGGAAATGAAGGTCCCGAGGTTACGACTTTCCTTGAAAGTCTTTTACAATCCTTCTTAGTTGCTAAGAAGATTACGACCATGAGCTTTGCGCTTAATGGTTTTTCTCTGAGTGCGGCACAAAGCGAGGAATTCTATCATTTTATTCTTGATTCGCTGTGCACTGCGTACGCAGATAAGCCAAAATTGCTTGGCATAGTTGTTGGCTTTTCCGCAGCTTGCGGAACTGACCGACAAACGCCACCTCTTGTTGGTGAGGTGGAAGCAATGTCCGACCGGGTGTCGAACATAACCGTAACCTCTCCGGTACCTGAAAATCCTGTTGCTGGCTGGGCTAGCATCGTACCAGTCATCATACATAATCTGAGCAGATATGACGCACATTCATCATAAAGGAATTGGGAAAGCTACCTGGCAGAATTAATGTAATACCCCACACAGAAGAAAATTTCATCTCATTCGCCAAATACATAAATGGGGTGCAATTTCGCTTTATTGATTCATTCAGATTCATGGCTGAGAGTCTGAGTCAATTGGCCAACAACCTCCAAAAAGCAGCTTTACAGAAACAGCGAAATTTTTTAATGAAGTGCAGCTACCGCTTGTGCTAAGAAAAGGCGTATTCCCATATGACTATCTCAATTCTTGGGAAAGATTGGACGACGACGTTTTACCACCGAAGGAAGCATTTTACAACAAATTAACAGACAGCAACATCGATGAAGAGGATTATAACCACGCCACCACCGTATGGAACGAATTTAATTGCTCCACGTTGGGAGAATATAGCGACATTTATCTAAAAACAGATGTATTGCTCCTAGCCGATGTTTTTGAAAACTTCCGTCAAGTGACTATGAACGTACATAAACTCGACCCAGCACATTATTTCACAGCACCAGGAATGGCGTGGGATGCAATGCTACGTTTAACTGGCGTCAAATTGGAACTTCTACTGGACTACGACATGATATTAATGGTTGAACGAGGAATAAGGGGAGGCATCTGCCAAGCATCTCTCAGGTATGCAAAAGCAAATAATAAGTATATGCCTGATTACAACCCATCACAGGAATCTACATATATAATGTACTACGACGCCAACAACTTATATGGTGATGCCCAGAGCAGGTTTCTACCTTATGGAGGCTTCAAGTGGGCAGAGCGACCTGGAGAAATACAAGTGCAAGACATCCCGGACGATTCTGAATATGGCTACATATTGGAGGTGGATCTAGAATATCCTGAACATCTTCACAACCTCCACAACGATCTCCCATTCCTAGCAGAATCAATTGTGCCACCCAACAGCGATGGAAATATAAAAAAATTAATACCTCATCTGGGCAAACGGGAGAGATATGTCGTACATTACATCGCCCTAAAACAGGCTCTCGACCATGGGCTACAATTGGTGAAGGTTCACCGAGCAATACAGTTTAAACAATCCCCATGGCTTCTACCTTACATTAAGCTGAACACAGATATGCGCAAGAAGGCAACCAACAACTTCGAAAAAAACCAATACAAACTCTACAACAACGCTTACTTTGGAAAGACCATGGAAAATGTGCGAAAACGGATGAACTATGAGCTTGTAAATAATGAAAGAAGACTGATGAAATTGGTCGCAAAACCAAATTTTCTGGACAGGACAATTTATGGCGAAAATTTAGTTGGGGTGCAGATGGCGAAAACCAGGATATTCTTCAACAAGGCGACATATGTGGGCTTATCCATACTCGAAATTTCGAAGACGATCGTTCTGGGATTTCACTATGACGTCATGCTACACAAATATGGGCCAGAACGGCTTCTTTAATATACACTGATACGGACTCTTTAATCTATGGGATTTACACAGACGATGTTTTCAAAGACATGCAGGAGATGGAGGAACACTTTGACACATCTGATTATCCTCCCGATCACCCCAACTACTCAACTAAAAACAAGAAAGTGCTGGGAAAGTTCAAAGATGAGGTGAACGCACAAATAATTAATGAGGTTGTTGCTTTGAGACCAAAAATGTATGCAATTGATGTGGCTGGTGATATCAAGAAAAGGGCAAAAGGTGTTCAAAGATCAACACTCAAGAAAATTGGCTTTGAGGATTATAAAAAAGTACTGTTCAACAATACGCAAATGTTAAGCAAGATGAGATCGATTAGATCATTGGAGCATAATGTTTACTCCATTGAAATGCTGAAACGAAGTCTTTCATCTGCAGACGAAAAAAGGATTATCAAATCTGATGGAGTCAGCACATTTGCATATGGGAATTGTAATGCGGAGTTGTGAATAAAGGGACATTTCATTGCAGGTATGAATTTTTTAATTATATATTGGTCTAAATGTAAAAATTATAATTGTTATCACATTATAAATAAAAAATATTGTTTTTTACACAGATGTATTTTTTTTTTAAATACCTAAAAACAGAACTTAACTTTATGTTTTTTTTGTTAAGTGAGGCGGCGTATACATACAAAAAATAAGTATTTAGCCAAAGTGAGGTATGTATTTTTTACAGTACTTAAAACAGAACTGAACTTTATGTTTTTTTTTTGTTAAGTGAGGTATGTATTTTCATAATACTTAAACATAACTTTACATAAAAACCAGAACTGAACTGAACTTATGTTTTTTTGTTAAATTAGGCGGTGTATTTGGCCAAAGTGGTGTATTTTTCATTAGGTTATGCGCAAAAAGTATTAAGCATTGGGCCCCCTCCCCGCATTGCAGGGCATCTGTAAGCGGATGTTGGCTCAAAGAATGTGGCGTGATAAGTTTTGTTGCATTTCGGTGGATGCTGCCCTCAATATATAATGGTGATGGACGTAACAAGATATGTAAGTACCAATTGTATTTCGTACCATCTTAATGTTATTTCCAATTTGACTCAATTGGGGGATTTTGTGTAGTATTACTGCAATCACTGCGGGGCCCTGTTTGGGATGAGGCCGTCCGCTGCAGCTTATAATGGTAAATATCTATAATTGAATTATTTTTTACTTTCTCTTACTCCTAGTAAGAGGAAGTATTGTAATCGTGTCAAATTTTCGATATCGAGTTTTCACCGGAAATATCCGTTTTGAGTCCAAAAAGTGAGTTTTAGCAAATGGTCTGTGTATGTGAACAGCATAGCTCAAAAACGGAAAGCCGTAGAAAACTAAAAACTTAATATTCCCTTTAGGTATCACCATGCTATCTGACTGTGCGAAAATTTCTCAGCCGGAAGTACCACTTTACTAGTTGACTTTTTTATTTTTTGCGTTTTTCTCAAAAATGGCTGCAAGGATTTTCTTTAAACTTGATATATCAACTACACATATGAGGAGCTACAACTTTTATTTGAAACATTTCTCTGGGAAAATTAATTTAAGGGCCCTCCTGGGGGAGGGGTGGAGTTAGGTTTCCATCTAAAGTGCTATTTCAGATAATTACACAATTCGGTCATTTAAAAAATGTTAATTAGAATTAAATATGTTGTTGAAATTCCGAGTTTGAACAAAATCGGAAAACCGGAAGTGCTTTGTTTTAACTTTACTAAATATGATTTTTTTACTTTTTCGCGATTTTCTCAAAAATGGGCCCCGATGATTTTCTTGAAACTACACATATAAACTAAACATACAAAGATCTACAACTTTTATACAAAACGTTTCTCTGGAAAAATTTATTTAAGGGCACTTTTAGGGAAGGGGTAGGGTTACAGCTTCCTCTAAAGTGGTATCATGAGACAACTCTGTCATCCAAATGAAATTAATTAGTTGGCCAAAATTCCGGATGTAAAGAAAATCAGTAAACCGGAAGTGCGCTTTTACTGAATAGTTTTTCAGTTTTCGACAAATTTCATTAAATTTGGTACACAAACTATAAAATTTGTCAATTATAATTTTGAGAACTGGAGTAAGAGAAAGTTGTGTGAGTGTTTCACACCAGATTTTTTTTAATTCTATTGTATAATGCAGTTCTTTCAACGGATCTCCCGGACATGTCCGTGCACGTCCTGCCGCCGCCACCGCGGGGAGGTTGCGTCACCATCAAGCCCTAACACACGCCCTTAACGCGGTGAGTGTTAAGCATGCCTGATTTAATGTATTGAGCAATAATATTTATCTAACTTTTTCCTTGTTTTTTTTTCAGGGATGCTGTAATTTCAAATATTAATTATAACATATTATATAAGTTTTGTGTGTTTTTTAATATTAATTATATAAGCTGTGTTTTAATTATAACATATTATATATAAGCTTTGTGTGTTTATTTTTTTATTAATTATATGAGCTTTTGTTTTAATTATAACATATTATATATAACTTTGTGTGTTTTTTTTAATATTAATTATATGAGCTTTTGTTTTAATTATAACATATTATATATAACTTTGTGTGTTTTTTTTAATATTAATTATATGAGCTTTTGTTTTAATAGGCTTTTTCTGTTTTTCCATCTTCCCGCTCTACTAATTGGTAGATGAATTAAAATAAATGACGTTATAAATATAATAAAATTTAACGAAAAACTATGAGTTAAGATCGATAAATTAGTCGGCTGTTGGCATGTCTAAGTTTATTTAATTGTGTGTAACTTAAAACAGCTATAAAAAAAAATATCATAATTGTGTGTAATTTAAAATCAACTAACAAAAATATTGACAGATTTGTTTTAATGCAGTTAGTATGGGCAAGTTTTTGCGTAACTTAAATCAGCTAACAAAAATATCACTTTATGTTTTAATTGTGAGTAATTTAAAATCAACTAACATAAATATCAATATTTTTGTGAAAATTAAATCAAATAACGCACAAACAATTCCACTTCCTGTAGCTGGGAGAAACATTATTTAAGTAGCATAATTTCTTTAATAAAAAAATTATCGTAATGAGTGATTAGCCGCCAAAGGCTGCATACGCCTTATCTACATTTCTAAAGACACAGTAGCGCATTGATTTATAAAATTAATATAAACGTTTTCATTAAGACCTTATCTGTTTTACTTTGCTTGCATTTCTAAACACAGTAGCGTATTGAATTCACCTTTTTGCAATTGACGAGAAGCTGTGATAGTTGTGGGGGGATAAGATGATTTAAATAGGCCATTTGTTGTGATGGTATGTAGTTATGGATCGACCAGACTATAAATTTGTAAGTAGTCTCTTTCCTAATTTTGTTAACATTTAATACAGCCCAATTTTCTAACAATCTTTTTGCACTTGTAGTATATTTGCCTGCGGTGCATGGCGTTAATTATTAGTACAATCAGGCCTCTCCACAATTGCATATGTGGAGGCCCAATTGTGGAATGGGAGGTATGTTTTTACACTTTATATTAATGTAGATTTTAGTTGCAAGGTTCTAATATTTTTGGTTTTTCAACAGCGCCCGGTGCCTCCGCCGACCCAACCGCCTCCACCAACCCCATGATTAATTATATTATAATATATAATATATTGATTTCTTAAATAAGAAGTTTTTTCATTTCAAACCCCCAGCCCTCATGCATTATGGATTAATATATATATGCTGTCCAACCAATAGTTTACTTTGTGTTCTTACTGTAATCACCAATGTCTTAGGATGTTTTACTTCTAATATATATAACATTTAAAACACACATGTTCTATAATTGTATCAATAGAGGTGTTTGTATAAGGTGTCATTTTTTTTTAAACATGATGTTAAATAGATTAATATATACGCCGTCCCCCACCACCAATTAATATTCTCACATAATTACATTCTTTTTTATGTTAAGACGTTTTACTTCTAATATATATAACATTTAAACACACATAGAGGTTGCAAGGTGTCATTTTTATTGAAAATGATGTTAATATATGCTGCCCAACCAATAGTTTACTTTTGAGTTCTTACATTTTCACCAATGTCTTAAGATGTTTAATTTTTCACCTCACATATTTGTCATTAGTTTATGCCTCAATTGCTATTTTGTGTTTTTTTAAATATGCCATTTTGTATTATCTCAATTAGTTTGACATATGTAATGATTTTATTTGCACTTAAGTAAATGTTAATCGCTTTATTAAATTGTTGTTAAATAATACCTTGTAAACCATTTTGTTTTACTTGTACTTCAATTTACCATATGTAATGATTTAAATTTGCACTTAAGTAAATGTTAATCGCTTTTATTAAATTGTTGTTAAATAATACCTTGTAAACCATTTTGTTTTACTTATACCCCAATTTACCATATGTAATGATTTAAATTTGCACTTAGGTAAATGTTGTGTTTTCTCCCACTATTCTTTTTTTATGTTTAAGATGTTTTATATTACCACTAGTTTGTCTATGATATGTTTTAATTTGCCTATTCTTATATAATCGCTTTTATTAAATTGTTGTTAAATAATACCTTGTAAACCATTTTGTTTTACTTATACCTCAATTTACCATATGTAATGATTTAAATTTGCACTTAAGTAAATGTTAATCGCTTTTATTAAATTGTTGTTAAATAATACCTTGTAAACCATTTTGTTTTACTTATACCTCAATTTACCATATGTAATGATTTAAATTTGCACTTAGGTAAATGTTGTGTTTTCTCCCACTATTCTTTTTTTATGTTTAAGATGTTTTATATTACCACTAGTTTGTCTATGATATGTTTTAATTTGTCTATTCTAATATAATCGCTTTATTAAATTGTTATACCTTGTTTTACATTATGTGGCCCACCCTCAATGTTTTACATTAATATTTTGTTGGGAGGGATTGCGGATATGTTAATTAACTTGTCTCCTTATTCTAGTTTAACTTATTAGTTTGCTATATAATGTTGTGTTTTTAGATATGTGCTTGTATTATTGTTACTTTATTCTCACAGCCAATATATTTGTTAGACGTTTTGCATCAACATAGCTGTATCAGACATTAAATGTTGTTAATCAATTTATTTGTGTCCCTAATCACCTTTTTTTGTCTAATATAATGTTTTAATATTGTCTAAAATGTTGTTAAATAATAAAAAAGATATGTTAAACTACCTTGTTTTATTTCCTCCCGAGGTGTGTATATGACATTTTGAACTAA